>WJSG01021618.1:0-11258 GCA_016618145.1 Sanghuangporus lonicericola
CGGGCTCGATTGTATCCAAGTAGAATTTGTTGATGGGATAAAGCGCATCCGAGAAGATGAGCTCCGACCACGCGAGGATGCCCAGTTCATCGCAGATCGAGTAGAAGTCATATCCTCCGGTGAGCTCATCTGAAGGCTGATATATTCCTCCTCCCCAGACGCGGAGCTAGCGGGCCAAGGTGGGCGTTAGTGTCGACATAGGAGGGCGATCGAGCAAGTACTCACCATGTTCTGCCCGCTGGCTAGAGCGCTCTCAAGCACCCACCTCGCCTGCGCCGAAGTCGTACGCGCGTAGAACGGGTCAAAGGGGATGATATTGGTGCCCAGCGAGTAGAACGTCTTCCCATTGACCTCGAAGTGCCACTGGTCCCCAGGTGTGATACCCCGTGCGTCGATATCCTCCTGCGAATAGGCCGTCTGGATAAGCTCGATCGTCCGGAAGCCGCTGCGGGTCGCGAAGCTCGCTCCGGCGCCGTTCCCATCTAAGTTGAGCGTGACGGTGAAGTTGTACAAGCGCGGTGTGCCCAAATTAGCAGGGAACCACAGCTCGGGCACGCCGTTCGGGACGGTGAATTTCGCAGTGACAAACGTGGTCGCGTTTGTGCTGGCGGGGATCGGGGAGAGCGCGAGTGGGCCCGAAGTTATGTTCAGTTCAGGTATCGCTACGGTGAGCGTAGGAGCGTCCGAAGCGATGACTGAGCGGACCGCAAGCGTCACGTTGACGTTCCAGTCTGCGCTTTGATCCGCGCGTGTGGTGGACGTCTGGCCGACCTTGGAGATCTCGAGCGAGCTTTCTTCAATGAACACGCTCCCGGTGGACGCGAGCAAGGGGTGCGAGGCAGGAGCGACGGTAGCGTCGACAGCACTGGGCGTGAGTGTGACGAGAAACGCAGGCTTGAAGATGCCACTTGGAACGAACGCGGGTCCCTGCCACTGAGATCAGCAAGGCTACAACGAGGCTCTGGTATGGACCTACCCAGTCCCAGCCAAAGTCGGACTGGATTTTGCGGATATAATGCCGAACGCCAGGGTATTCAAACTACGAGAATGTGTGAGCGAGCTCAACGTGCCGATGCAGGACAAGTTGTGTCTATACTCACGTCGATGGCGAGAGCTGGTTCCGCGTCCGGACGAGTGGTGACATTCAGACCATAGTGCCAGGCAGACTCCAGCACAACCGTGAGGTTCGTGTCGTCGCCGACGGGTGACAGGATGAGATCCGTTACATCATAGGCATACTGCTGGAACTGGTTGTTGACCCAGGCGACAGGGTGACCGGCCACAGTCTAGGAATTGTCCTTCAGCATGACGCTCCTCCAAGGTAACACGAGGAACTTACTATGTTCGCCACGGTATCGATACCATAGAAGACGAGCAGTGCTGTCGTGTCGTTGGTAATCTTCGAGGCGAATGGCGTGAGGTCCGCGGTGTACGTCCAGTCGTCATCGACTATCCATCTTTGGCTGAAATCTGCAGCGCCATCAGCCCAATCACTGATCCGAGACAACAGAATAATAAGTACCGTTGATCCCAAGTAGAGGTTCGGTGATGATGCCAGCTTCGAGGAGATCGAGATGCGCTTGCGAAGGGACCTTCGCGGGGATGACGATAGAACCATTCTCGTTCTTCAAGGTCCAGCTGAGATCCGAGAGACTCAGCACGTCCGCAGAAGCTAAGGTGGGCAGCAGCCCAATGGCCGCCGCGGACAGGGCAGTCGTCAACCACATGCGCAGCTAGGAGGTGGTGGGGGGCTTATAGTCAGCTGCCTACGCCCTCAAGCTAGTATATATACCTTCTGGAGCCATAAGGCACGGATATGTGATGCGGTTATGTGGCGGCCGAGCGTAATGGCGGGAAGTCGGAGCGCATCCGAGTCGACTTGCCATCATCTCGGCATGACCTTTGGAAGCTGAACAAGTGTGAGCAAGTAAGATATGTATGCGTGACGTACTCCGTTATGACAAGGAGGCGGTAGTATGTCTGGCGATGGCTGTCCGACTGCGGAATGTGCGCAAGTCGGAGGTCTTGCCGGTGCGACGGATCGCTACCCGCCGTACCAGTCACGTTAGCCGAGTGCTTCTCTCAAAAAAGAGGAGCTATGCAGCCTATGCCAAGTAAAACGATTGGCTCTACACCTCACCGCATACTAGTACCTATGGCCGGCGGCCGTAGTGGGTGTTCAATGAACAAGTTGAACAATGCATCAGAGCGGGTCCTATTACTTAGACCGTCAACGTCATCTGACCGCCTTACACAGATTTGTATACAGCCGTATACTTACCGACGGCGCACACCGGTAACGGCGGGATTTCGCAGCTGCAGCAGCGCGTCGTCGAAAGCACGAAGACATGGGATGATATGGGCATTGTGGTGGAAGATGTAGAAGATCTGAATGTCTTTTATGTAGACGCTCTTTGAGCTAGGAACACGAGCACCGCCTCCGTCTGTGAACTTCAATCACATTCCTCTCTTACTTACCGGCATCCGCGCTGGGCGATCCGTTCACTGCCCAGCGTCGCGCACTGGGTCTTCCTTTCTCTACTCTGACGTGGCAGAAGAGCTTTCACAGAATGTCTAGGTTCGACTCCTACAGCCGTCTGTCTGGCCAATTCACCAAGGTTTCGTCACCCTCGCCGCACGTTGCCCTGGTGCAGCTCGCTCGGTAAGTGCGCATGAGGCTGTACATACTCTTGCCAAGCCTCCTGAACTCTTTTGCAGGAACCCGGTCAACGCGTTTCATGAACCGTAGGTCAACTTACGCGGAACTCAACGGTATCCAGGTCGCTCACGAGAAGCACCGCAGGTTCTGGACAGAGCTGGGCAACGTGTTCGATGCCATCTCGAACGAGCCGTCAATACGTGCCGTAGTGCTTGCCTCTGCCCTCCCAAAGCTCTTCTGCGCGGGTATTGATCGTAGGTCCATCCTCCGCTCCGTAAACTACTGAGTCTGATCTCACTCCCCATTCCCCAAGTCGCTGCTCTCAAGTTCACCGAAGAGGTAGATGCTGCGAGGAAGGCGCTCGAACTCCAGAAGACGATCACATCGTTCCAGCACTCCATCTCTGCTCTGGAGCGCTGCCGGTACCCGGTAATCGTCGCGACCCACGGCGTGGCATATGGGCTCTCGATCGACATCATTGCCGCCTGCGACGTTCGCTACACGGCCTCCAACGCAATCTTCTCCATCAAGGTGACCTATACTGCTAGGCTCACGTCGCGGCTCTGACAACGATTCCAGGAGGTAGACGTCGGGCTCGCTGCGGACATCGGGACCCTCGCACGGACACCCAAGATCACGGGGAACCAGAGCCTCGTGAACGAGCTCGCCTTCACAGGCCGCAACTTCTCCGCGGCGGAGGCAGAGAAGATGGGTCTCGTGTCCCGTGTGGTCGAGGGCGGGCGCGACGAGGTGGTCGCTGCAGCTCTGGAGACCGCCAAGCTCATTGCTGAGAAGTCTCCCATCGCCGTGCTGGGGACGAAGCACCTGCTTCAACATGCGAGGGACCATTCGTAAGCGTTCATCTCGAGCCTGATTTTTTAGGGTGATTGATCCCAGGTTGTCGTTAGGGTCCAGGAAAACCTGCAGTACACGGTGGTCTGGAACTCCGCGATGCTGCAGACGCAGGTAAGTCAACACATGCGATGCACAGTAATCACTCCGAACTGAGTGCGCTCTCAGGACATGGCTGAAACGATGCAAGCAATACAACGCAAGACGAAGCCTAAGTTCGCTAACTTGGGGCCGAAGCTATAGTCATACGAGACTACTAAGTGTCATCGGCCTCGCTGGCTCGCCGCACAGTACTCAATATCCGGATGTTGTATGTATGATGTTGGATTGTATGGGAATTCTTATCGAGGAACAACGCTGCCATGTCCCCGACGCCGCCCCAAGACTCTGCACGGCCAGTGCCTCAGCCAGGCGCATGGATGGCCCTCACAGCCCTCACGACATGCGAGCCCACTAGGGCTTATTTGCAACGGGGTTTGAAGCTGATTATTCTTACTTGGATCTACGGGATATCTGAGCTGAGTGGGATCCGGTGGGATCTGGTGGGACTCTGACGACCTAACGTCTCGCGCGGTGGGTGGAGGTCGTCGAGATGCGCGCCACATCCCACCCTGTCCGCGGATTGGATCTGGTGGATCTGTATTCGCATTTTGGGTCTGAACCCGTTGCAAATAAGTTTAAACGCACTCGCACCCAGCTGGACACGGCGTTCTGGAAGTATTAGAGCGCAACGAGTGGACTTCACCGACCATATAAACGCGACTCGTAAGTGGCTTCCAGCTGGATCTGTCCTTTCTGTCCTACGTGCAGATAACCACTAAGCCCATGTCAACGACGCCCCATGATTGAGGTCCACTCCCAAGCCCTTCACGACCATCCTTCCCAGACCAGCATCAAACTCCCAGCGCGCCTCATCCACCGCTTCTCCATCCAACCTCACTCTCCCTGGCTTCTTCCCACCGACACCCAGCACCGTAACCGTATCCAGCTTCTGCTCGACCGTGAAGTCGCCCGTCGCGCTGATCGCCACCCGGCCCTTCTGCGCCCGAAACGTGATCGTCGTGCTCGGCGTCGGGGGCACGCTCTCCCCATCGTCCACATACGCAGTGCCGAACGCGTACCCGCTCGCGTCTTGTGTCACGAGCAGCGCATACGGGCCCGTCCGGGTTTCTGCCGTCGTGTACCCGGGCTCCGCGTGCAGGAGGATCGCAGCTCCGTCCCGGACGTGCACGTTGATGTGCCCGAGGGGCGCGTCCAGCGTGGTGTTTGCCCCCGCGGTGGCGTTGACGATCTCGTGCGTGTACCAGTCGCGCCAGACGACGGAGCCGCGCCCGGGGAAGATTCCGTCGACGGTGGAGACGTTGGGGGTGAGCACGGGCGTGACGAGGATGTCGCGGCCGATGATCCATTGCCTGTCGTTGTCGAAGAGCTCTGGCTCGTCGGGGAACTCGAAGAAGAGTGCGCGGACTGGGGGCGTGCCACGGGTCGATGCGTTCGCGAAGAGCGTGTACTGCGGGCCGTCGACGACGTGGGGTCAGCGCACATGCACGACGTGCCAATATTGACCGGTACTCACCCAGTACGGGAGCAAAGTGTAGCGAACCTGCATCGCAGTCCGCGAAGCATTCGCGACACTATCCCAGCGATATGGCTCCTGCGGGATCGCGCTCTTGACGTTATGGTTCCTGTAGAATGGCGTGAACGCGCTCAGTTGCATCCACCGACTACAGAGCTCCTCGTCGGTATTGCCATTGAATCCGCACGCGTCCGCACCGACCATCGGGATCTGGAAGAGCTGGAATTGAAGCACGCCCTGTATGTTGTGATGCAGGTACGACCATTTCGAGAAGTTGTCCCCGAGCCAGTGGCCCGTCCACTTGCCCGAGGATGCGAATGTCGAGCGCGAGATGAGGAAGGGGCGCTTGCCTGCACGGATCGAGAGGAGCGCAAGGTGGGTCGTCTTCTCTTCCATCAGTCCCCAGAGGTTGTGTACGTCGAGTTCCACGTAGCCACCAGCGTGCGTGGCGTTCGTCGCGACGGTTCCTGACCATACTGGTCCGAATGCTATGCCACGTTTGTGAGTGAAGGATAGTACCGTTCCCGGGACTACAAGGCATACCGTTATGTATTGCGTATGGAGGATCATTCAAGTCATCGCCCGGTTGATTGCCAGCACCGACTCCGCGGCGGGCCAGGGTGGTCGTGAGGCCCGTGCCGTTGTTCCCGTAAGTCAATGTCCCGTTGATCGTGATGTTCCCGCTCGGTCCCCAGATAGTGACGTTGTAGCTGTAACGAAGTCAGCTTGTACCTCACGTGAATGATGAGGAATTGACTTGCCCCTCTGGCCAATCCGTCACCAGGTCACCAGGCTCACCGGGAATGAGGAACGGCAGGGTCAGGTTTGAATAGTCAGCACCAGTTCCGCTGTTCGACTTGGAAGTGAGCAAGTATATTGTTTGGTCGCGTTAAGTGGGACCTCACCAAGAACCATCACATTTGGATGCGGGTTCGTTGACATCCAGCCAGATTCCCGAGAACTCGACTCCGGCCTTGGACCAGTTTGCCAGAGCCTCCGTCCAGTAGGTGAGGGTATGCTTGGCGAACCAATCTGGGAAGACCTGGGTATATATAGAGCGATGAACGCGACGTAATGTGCCCTGAAATGCAAGCGACCCACAGTGTATTTCGGCCAGAACAGCCCAATGTAGTCTGACCCGTCGGGGTTCTTGGTCCATACGTCTCTGCGTTACTAGATGAGTTTGGGCGCAGTGCGGGCAGCATGAACTTATAACTTGCAGTTCGACGCCGCGCGTGTACGGATCGTACTATAGAATACGTGTAAGGAATAGACATACAGTAACAACGGTATGCTCAGACTTACGATATCAGTGTCATTTGTCACATGCGCAATGGACGCGTCCACTATAGGTATGTAGTGCTGGTTGTTCGCGCCCTAGACAGCAAGTCAGTGACCCCTGGTATCGCCACAAACCAGTCCACCGTATGCTCACCAACTCTCGGATGAAGCTCCTCATCTCATCCCCGGGGAAACTCACGGGATCGCTCGTGAAGTCACGCAATGCGTGATACAGGTCAATGTCGTTCCACATAACTTCCAACGGAATGTTCGCTTCGCGCATCTTCTCCACCTGCTCACGGGTCTCGCTGAGACTCGTGTATCCCCACTTGCACAAGTGGAATCCGAAACCCCAGTATGGCTGCCAAGTTGGGAGGCCGACGAGCGCACCATATTGCTCGATGACTTTCTGTGGGCTAGGTCCAGAGAAGAAGTAGAAGTCGAGCGTCCCTCCGATGAGCCGGTACTCAATGAGCGAGACATTCGAAGCAGGAGGCGTGAACAACATGATATCCTCCCCCGCGGCGCTGTATACAAAGCAGACAAAGATCAAAATATAGTTCGTATAAGAAGGTACGTGAACGCACCTGAAGAGAAAGACACCGTGCGAGCGCGACTTGTTTGTAGTCGCATTGTAACGGTGCTCCATGTAGATTGGGTGCGAACCGTACCTACAGGCGAATCGCTCAGCAAAGCCGGCACTCGTGAGCATTATTCACTCACAGATTTTGATCGATAGGGTCGGGCGCATTTCGAGCCCATATTGTTTGAATTGTACCCGTGCCACCACGAGTGCCCACATCACGACGGAATCCACTGCTGGCGACGACTTCACCCAGACCGTATATGTTCGCATCGTACGGCAGCGCAGACGCCAATTGTAGGTACTGATCCTCAAAGACCAGTGGAAACCCATCGAGAGCAGTACTGTTGTCAGTAGCATTGATGGGCGGGATAGGTGTCGGTGGCAGAGAGGAGATACGAGTGTCAAACAGAGGCTGCGCGTCTGGATCGAACCGCCGCGTGACCCAGAAGGCGAAGGGGGAAGACTCGTAGTTGAACACGAGGTCGGACGTGTGCTTCAGGGCAGGGTCGTTCGAACCGGCTCCAAGTTGAATCACCGAAGGTGGGATGGTGAACTGCGACTTGGCCGTGTCGTAAATGTTCACATGCAGTCTAGGAGCCAGATTCTATTTTGTCAGGAGGTGATGCGGGGGAAGGGAGCGCGAATTCACGGACCGCGTATCAGTGTCATACGTGACCTGTAAGGTAAGATTGACGACGTCACGTCCGAATGCGTTGCAGGCAGGCCCGGCAAGGTTCAATTCCGCCGTGAGACCGCTCTTGGTCTCCCGCAGCGCGGACAGGGTGTAGCCTGTACGATCATGGAGCTATGAGAGAGACGTCGAGACAGTGGTGAACAGTGTGCGCACATACCTGGACATGTCGAGACATTGCGAGAGAAGGTCTCGTTCGGTACTATAGCCAAACCCGCCAGTGCTCTCGAGAGTGAGGACGTATTCCGTGCGAATGCCCCTCCCCAGACGAGGAGGGATGTCAACACCGTCGCGAGCATGACGAACAGGAGGCGGTGCGAGAGACGATGAGGAACACCAAGGTTTCCACGAGCGACTGGGACTACATTGGCAATCGCCCGCTCTTTATGTAGCGTCATGCTGGTGGGCGCCCTGTCGAAGCATGTCAATCATATAGAAGACGGAGGTCAGGCGTACATCATATTTCACCTACACGGAGGGTTGCGGCGGTCCGGTCTGGTATTTCAACTTTCGCAAGAGCGGATATATGTCACAACAAGCGTAGAGGTCGACTTTCGATCTGTGGGCCTATTGACGCAGCAACGTGGGTAGGACTGATGTCCGTGCGGTCGACCTCGAGGGGTTTAGACGGCTGCGGCTGTTCCCGCATTCAGGGGTCCTTCGTACTGATGCCGTAGACGTGCCGAGATGACACTTGCTCTCTAGTAGTAGTCTAGTCGCATACATACGGCTGGTATATATCTGTGGAAAGACCAAGACACTGGTCAGCACGTCTTTCTGCTACGAGAATGTGAACGAATCAACTGACTTTTACAACGTCCACGATGTAGGCTGAGGAATTGGGGACGTGCATACGGAGATGTTGGAATTAGTGAACTACTCGAACCCGTTGATCAAAGGTTGGCAGCGAAGCAAGTAACATAGAATACTGCGGGCCGCGGATCAACCAAGCCGACGCAATTACACAGACGAGGCGGTCATCCTCAAACATCCTCTATCCACGAACGTCCGCTGTCCCGCTGTGACAGCTGTGGCGCGTTGAGCGATGTATGGAAAGACCTTTCCCTCAAGGACACTCTGCGTCTGCTTGACAGGCAATTAGCACGAATCTGTCATCCTCAAGTTCAGAAAATGTATAAATCACTCACATCGCTCGCCCCAAATACCAACGCTCTCTCTTCCGCCCTCACCCCGCACCTCTTCGTCCCACCATGGTCAANTTCAGAAAATGTATAAATCACTCACATCGCTCGCCCCAAATACCAACGCTCTCTCTTCCGCCCTCACCCCGCACCTCTTCGTCCCACCATGGTCAAGTCGAAGGAAGAGGTGATCGCGCAGTTCAACGAGGAGGTCAACATGACTGTTGAGGAGCTCGAGGCGTGGCTGGAGGACCCGAAGAGCAGGAAGGCGGGGACAGGCGTCGGCATAGAGAGTGGTCACAAGATCATCGAAATCTTGCGCAAGAACCCCACGAAGGACCCGGAGAAGTACGACGATGTACGTTGACCGTTCGCGCGTCTTACGTTCTGGCAGACTGACGATGCGACCTGCAGGATGATATCGAGCACATGCGCAAGGTCGTCGGGTGGGTAGCTTGCGGTCCAGCACGTCCACTGCTTCGTCCAGCTGACTTCGAGCGAATCCTGCCAGCTACGCGAAAAGGCACCTTGCGCAGGAGGACAAGCTAAAGGAGACGAAAACTCGCGATGAGTTGGAAAACACCAAGAGCACGATCAGGTGCGAATCTCCATTCTTCTCTTCACCTGGCCGCAATTGACTTGACCCATGCACGCAGTCTGAAGAATTGGGGCCACGTGAGTTGTGGCATCGACAACGCGCCCGAAAATGTACTGTCTGACACTCGGCTGCAGGATACGGTGAAGACCTTGGACGAAGAGAATGACAACGCGGAGGATGGCCGGAAGGGCAAGAGTGGCGACAGCATTGACCAGCCTGAGGAAGCCAGAGCCACGAAGGTCGATGAAGGAGAGACGGAGGTTCCACAAACGCGTCTTCGCAACGACGACTCGAAGGAGCCCAACCTGGAATCATCTGAGCTCCCAGAGGACGACAGGGACGAGGGGCGTCTTCTCGGCGGTGAAGGCAAAGATGGCAAGAAACGCAAGCTTGACGACGATGAACCCGCTGCAGCTGCTGCGGAAGCCGATGTCGACAACGAAGTTGACATTCCCGATCAAGCAAGCGAGGATGGGGAGGCGGACAAGGAGAAACGTCCTCGGAAGAAGTCCAAGGTCAATGGCGGAGACGACTTCGATACTGCTGCGTAGAGGCACCTAAGCAGTATGTAGAGAATCAGCTGCTGTGTGGATGTACATCATGCACTTGCGGAAAACGCTCACCTTAAGACCGCAGTCTCATTCAAATTGCCTGCCATTGCCAATGCCATCTATGTACTTATCCGACCTTTTGGACTGCGCTCCGTTACACCTTGCGCACAAATTCTCTCGCGGAAGATGGTGGTGGTAAGTAGTAGAGTACTGTGCCAGTACTCTATCGAGTTGCCTGTTATAGCAGGCACGAAGGGCTCGCGGGCCGGGGAACGGCGACCGCTTGCAGCTCGTCCTGCTCGTCGACGACGCACGCCAGCTCACGCCCCGGTAGTCGCCATGCTCCGCTCGCTGTCGCAGAGACTCTCGAGCTCGACGTCGGGACGCAGCATGCTCCCCACCAACTCCTCCGACCGCCATGGACAACACAGCGCTGGCTTCCGCCGCTGGGACAACCAGCCGTGGTACACGCGCCTCTACACCAAACGCATCCTTCGCCTTCTAGTCCTCGCCATAGTCTGCATCGGAACTGTGCATCTCTTCTGGCGCGCGGACTCGCTTGTCCCGCTTGTGGAGGAGGTCGTCGACGCGAACAGGAAGCCGCCGCTGTACGAGAAGTACCACCAGGCGGAGCTCCGGCTGCCCCAGCACAACCCGGACCTGCCCTACCCCGAGGGACGGCATGGCAAGTACATCTGGTACGCGAACCATGTGCACTGTACGTATGCCTGCGCGGACTCTGCTGGCGACGGCTGATGGGGCGAACACCAGCGTCCGGGTGGGGCAACGCCCTGCAGGAGCACCTCTTGAACGCGCATCTGGCACACGAGTCGGGTCGGGCGTAAGCAGACGTCTTGTGAGTGCTCCTTGGGCTGGTCTTATGGCTCGGACAGATTCGTCTTCGACAACTATACCTGGAATAGGGACGGGTCCGACTACAGCGACTTCAATGGACATCTCATACCCTCCCGTATACCCATCTCCGTACAGCTCAGAGGTGAGTCCTACCTTGATGATATGGACGCGCCGGACGTTCCGAGCTCCCCTTCTCCCTTCATGGTGCACGCGTTCCCTTGTTGTACCGCGGAGGTACTCCATGCGCCATCCCCAGCGGGTCAGCACATGCATTCCCTGGCTCCTCGCACTCGACATGTCTCTTTGTAACGAACGAGACGCGGCGTACCGTATCCTGTGTGGCAGTCCAATCAAGGATGTGATCGCTGATTATCTACCGCTGATTTTGCAGGTCCTGCAGCAGGCGGGCCCTGGCCGCCCGGCGACCCTGCTCCTCGCGCGGTTCTCAAGGAGTATTGGGACGAAGT
>WJSG01021619.1:0-11149 GCA_016618145.1 Sanghuangporus lonicericola
CGGGCTCGATTGTATCCAAGTAGAATTTGTTGATGGGATAAAGCGCATCCGAGAAGATGAGCTCCGACCACGCGAGGATGCCCAGTTCATCGCAGATTGAGTAGAAGTCATATCCTCCGGTGAGCTCATCTGAAGGCTGATATATTCCTCCTCCCCAGACGCGGAGCTAGCCGCACCAAGGTGGCCGTTAGTGTCGACATAGGAGGGCGATCGAGCAAGTACTCACCATGTTCTGCCCGCTGGCTAGAGCACTCTCAAGCACCCACCTCGCCTGCGCCGAAGTCGTGCGCGCGTAGAACGGGTCAAAGGGGATGATATTGGTGCCCAGCGAGTAAAACGTCTTCCCATTGACCTCGAAGTGCCACTGGTCCCCAGGCGTGATCCCCCGCGCATCGATCTCCTCCTGCGAATAGGCCGTCTGGATAAGCTCGATCGTCCGGAAGCCGCTGCGGGTCGCGAAGCTCGCTCCGGCGCCGTTCCCATCTAAGTTGAGCGTGACGGTGAAGTTGTACAAGCGCGGTGTGCCCAAATTAGCAGGGAACCACAGCTCGGGCACGCCGTTCGGGACGGTGAATTTCGCAGTGACAAACGTGGACGCGTTTGTGCTAGCGGGGATCGGGGAGAGCGCGAGTGGGCCCGAAGTTATGTTCAGTTCAGGTATCGCTACGGTGAGCGTAGGAGCGTCCGAAGCGATGACTGAGCGGACCGCAAGCGTCACGTTGACGTTCCAGTCTGCGCTTTGATCCGCGCGTGTGGTGGACGTCTGGCCGACCTTGGAGATCTCGAGCGAGCTTTCTTCAATGAAGACGCTCCCGGTGGACGCGAGCAAGGGGTGCGAGGCAGGAGCGACGGTAGCGTCGACAGCACTGGGCGTGAGTGTGACGAGAAACGCAGGCTTGAAAATGCCGCTTGGAACAAACGCGGGTCCCTGCCACTGAGATCAGCAAGCTACAACGAGGCGCTGGTATGGACCTACCCAGTCCCAGCCAAAGTCGGACTGGATTTTGCGGATATAATGCCGAACGCCAGGGTATTCAAACTACGAGAATGTGTGAGAGAGCTTAACGTGCCGATGCAGGACAAGTTGTGTCTATACTCACGTCGATGGCGAGAGCTGGTTCCGCGTCCGGACGAGCGGTGACATTCAGACCATAGTGCCAGGCAGACTCCAGCACAACCGTGAGGTTCGTGTCGTCGCCGACGGGTGACAGGATGAGGTCCGTTACATCATAGGCATACTGCTGGAACTGGTTGTTGACCCAGGCGACAGGGTGACCGGCCACAGTCTAGGAATTGTCCTTCAGCATGACGCTCCTCCAAGGTAACACGAGGAACTTACTATGTTCGCCACGGTATCGATACCATAGAAGACGAGCAGTGCTGTCGTGTCGTTGGTAATCTTCGAGGCGAATGGCGTGAGGTCCGCGGTGTACGTCCAGTCGTCATCGACTATCCATCTTTGGCTAAAATCTGCTGCGCCATCAGCCCAATGACTGATCCGAGACAACAGAATAATAAGTACCGTTGATCCCAAGTAGAGGCTCGGTGATGATGCCAGCTTCGAGGAGATCGAGATGCGCTTGCGAAGGGACCTTCGCGGGGATGACGATAGAACCATTCTCGTTCTTCAAGGTCCAGCTGAGATCAGAGAGACTCAGCACATCCGCGGAAGCTAAGGTGGGCAGCAGCCCAATGGCCGCCGCGGACAGGGCAGTCGTCAACCACATGCGCAGCTAGGATGAGATGGGGGGCTTATAGTCAGCTGCCTACGCCCTCGAGCTAGTATATATACCTGCTGGAGCCCTAAGGCACGGCTATGTGATGCGGTTATGTGGCGGCCGAGCGTAATGGCGGGAAGACGGAGCGCATCCGAGTCGACTTGCCATCATCCCGGCATGACCTGTGGAAGCTGAACAAATGTGAACAAGTAAGAGATGTATACGTGACGTACTCCGTTATGACAGAAAGGCAGTAGTATGTCTGGCGATGGCTGTACGACTGCGGAATGTGCGCAAGTCGGAGGTCTTGCCGGTGGACGGATCGCTACCCGCCGTACCAGTCACGTTAGCCGAGTGCTTCTCTCAAAACAAAAGAGCTATGCAACCTATGCCAAGTAAACGATGAGCTCTTCGACTCGCCGCATGCCGGTACCTATGGCCGGCCTCCGTAGAGATGCTCTTCGAGGTGCTCGAGGAACAGTTTCAACAATGCATCAGAGCGTGTCCTATTACTTAGACCGTCAACGTCATCTGACCGCCTTACACGGATTTAAAAGAAAAGATGTATACTAACCGACGGCGCACCCCGGTCACGACGGGAGTTCGCAGCAGCAGCAGCGCGTCGACGTAAGTACGAAGACATGGGATGATATGGGCATTGTGGTGGAAGACATGGAAGTTCTGAATGTCTAGACGCTCTTTGAACAGGGAGCACCGCCTCCGGCTGTCAACTTATCACATTTCTCTATAACTTACCGGCATCCGCGCTGGGCGATCCGTTCACTTACTCCCACTGACCAGCGGCGTCGTGCAGGTCTTCCTTTCTCTACTCTGACGTGGCAACCTGTACAGAATGTCCAGTACTGACTCCTACAGCCATCTGTCTGGCCAATTCACTAAGGTCTCGTCACCCTCGCCGCACGTTGCCCTGGTGCAGCTCGCTCGGTAAGTGCGCATGAGGCGGTATTTATGCCAAGCCTCCTGAACTCTTTGCAGAAACCCGGTCAACGCGTTTCATGAACCGTAGGTCAACTTACGCGGAACCCAACGGTATCCAGGTCGCTCACGAAGCACCGCAGGTTCTGGACAGAGCTGGGCAACGTGTTCGATGCCATCTCGAACGAGCCGTCAATACGTGCCGTAGTGCTTGCCTCTGCCCTTCCAAAGCTCTTCTGCGCGGGTATTGATTGTAGGTCCATCCTTCGCTCCGTAAACTACTGAGTCTGATCTCACCCCCCATTCCCCAGTCGCTGCTCTCAAGTTCACCGAAGAGGTAGATGCTGCGAGGAAGGCGCTCGAACTGCAGAAGACCATCACATCGTTCCAGCACTCCATCTCTGCTCTGGAGCGCTGCCGGTACCCGGTAATCGTCGCGACCCACGGCGTGGCATACGGACTCTCGATTGACATCATCGCCGCCTGCGACGTCCGCTACACGGCCTCGAACACAATCTTCTCCATCAAGGTGATTTTCCATACTGCTGACAGCTGTTAACAAAACAATACGCAGCGATACGCCCCTCCGAGTTTTTATGCATGTTGCCGCTTGAGTGGAGGTACATGCCGCGAGCGACGCGCTCTGCTGTGGATCACGAGACAGATCGGAGTCTCAACGGGGCATGAGTAACCACTAGCTGCCGCATGTACATCTTCTCGGAAGGGCCCATCGTTTTGTCAACAGCTGGAAGCGCATGTTGCGGCTCTGACAATGGTTCCAGGAGGTAGACGTTGGGCTCGCTGCGGACATCGGGACCCTCGCACGGACACCCAAGATCACGGGGAACCAGAGCCTCCTGAACGAGCTCGCCTTCACAGGCCGCAACTTCTCCGCGGCGGAAGCAGAGAAGATGGGTCTCGTGTCCCGTGTGGTCGAGGGCGGGCGCGACGAGGTGGTCGCTGCAGCTCTGGAGACCGCCAAGCTCATCGCTGAGAAGTCTCCCATCGCCGTGCTGGGGACAAAGCACCTGCTGCAACATGCGAGGGATCATTCGTGAGTGCCCGAACCCAGTCAGCGTGTGGCGCGTCCAAACTCAGGTCTTCGCTAGGGTCCAGGAGAACTTGCAGTACACGGTGGTCTGGAACTCGGCCATGCTGCAGACGCAGGACATGGCTGAGACCATGCAAGCAATGCAGCGCAAGACGAAGCCCAAGTTCGCCAACTTGGGGCCAAAGCTGTAGTCGTACGAGACTACTATTATCTAGGCCGCGCGGCATCGCCCATCAGTACTCGGTATCGGGACGTTTTATGTATAATGTTGGATCAGGGGAAATCGTATCGAGGAACGACACTGTCATGACCTCCGTGGCTGATACCCTGCTCCCGACCGCCGCCTTCTCCGAGACGTTGCAGGACCGTGAAATGCGCTCGATCCCAGAGAAACCTATCCGGGGGCAGGAGAAGGCGAGGTGCGTAGCGGAGTCTTATCGCACCCAGCTGATGGACTGGGGGGGGGGGCTGCAGCAGAGCGCCACGAGTGCACTTCACCGACCATATGGACGCGAGGTAAGTGGCATCCAGTAACATAATGCTTCTGTCCTTCCTGTCCTACGTGCAGATAACCACTAAGCCCATGTCAACGACGCCCCATGATTGAGGTCCACTCCCAAGCCCTTCACGACCAACCTCCCCAGCCCAGCATCAAACTCCCAGCTCGCCTCATGCACCACCTCCCCATCCAACGTCACTCTCCTTGGCTTCTTCGCACCGACACCCAGCACCGTCACCGTATCCAGCTTCTGCTCGACCGTAAAGTCACCCCTCGCGCTGATCGCCACCCGGCCCTTCTGCGCCCGGAATGTGATCGTCGTGCTCGGGGTCGGGGGCACGCTCTCCCCGTCGTCCACATACGCAGTGCCGAACGCGTACCCGCTCGCATCCTGTGTCACGAGCAGCGCGTACGGGCCTGCCCTGGTCTCCGCCGTTGTGTATCCGGGCTCGGCGTGCAGGAGGATCGCAGCTCCGTCCCGTACGTGTACGTTGATGTGCCCGAGGGGCGCGTCCAGGGTGGTGTTCGCGCCCGCGGTGGCGTTGACGACCTCGTGCGTGTACCAGTCGCGCCAGACGACGGAGCCGCGCCCGGGGAAGATGCCGTCGACGGTGGACACGTTGGGGGTGAGCACGGGCGTGACGAGGATGTCGCGGCCGATGATCCATTGCCTGTCGTTGTCGAAGAGCTCTGGCTCGTCCGGGAACTCGAAGAATAGTGCGCGGACTGGGGGCGTGCCACGAGTCGATGCGTTCGCGAAGAGCGTGTACTGCGAGCGTCGACGACGTGGGGTCAGCGCACTTGTATTGACTTCCCAATATTGACCGGTACTCACCCAGTACGGGAGCAAAGTGTAGCGAACCTGCATCGCAGTCCGCGAAGCATCCGCGACACTGTCCCAGCGATATGGCTCTTGCGGGATCGCACTCTTAACGTTATGGTTCCTGTAGAATGGCGTGAACGCGCTCAGTTGCATCCACCGACTACAGAGCTCCTCGTCGGTATTGCCATTGAATCCGCACGCGTCCGCACCGACCATCGGAATCTGGAAGAGCTGAAATTGAAGGATGCCCTGTATGTTGTGATGCAGGTACGACCATTTCGAGAAGTTGTCCCCGAGCCAGTGGCCGGTCCACTTGCCCGAAGACGCGAATGTTGAGCGCGAGATGAGGAAGGGGCGCTTGCCTGCATGGATGGAGAGGAGCGCGAGGTGGGTGGTCTTCTCTTCCATCAGTCCCCAGAGGTTGTGTACGTCGAGTTCCACGTAGTCACCAGCGTGCGTTGCGTTCGTCGCGACGGTGCCTGACCAGACTGGTCCGAATGCTATGCCACGTTTGTGAGTAAAGGATAGTACCGTTCCCGGGCCTACAAGACATACCGTTATGAATTGCGTATGGAGGATGATTCAAGTCAACGTCCGGTTGATTGCCAGCACCGATTCCACGTCGGGCCAGGGTGGTCGTAAGGCCCGTGCCGTTGTTCCCGTAAGTTAATGTCCCGTTAATCGTGATGTTCCCGCTCGGTCCCCAGATAGTGACGTTGTAGCTGTATCGAAGTCAGCTTGTACCTCACGTGAAAACGGAGGAACTGACTTACCCCTCTGGCCAATCCGTCACCAGGTCACCAGGCTCACCTGGAATGAGGAACGGCAGGGTCAGGTTTGAATAGTCAGCACCAGTTCCGCTGTTCGACATGGAAGTGAGCAAGTGTATTCTTTTGGTCGCGTGAACTGGGACCTCACCAAGAACCATCACATTTGGACGCGGGCTCGTTGACATCGAGCCAGATTCCCGAGAACTCGACTCCGGCCTTGGACCAGTTTGACAGAGCCTCCGTCCAGTACGTGAGGGTATGCTTGGCGAACCAATCTGGGAAGACCTGGGTATATACAGAGCGATGAATGCGACGTAATGTGCCCTGAAATGCAAGCGACCCACAGTGTATTTCGGCCAGAACAGCCCAATGTAGTCTGACCCGTCGGGGTTCTTGGTCCATACGTCTCTGTGTTACTAAATGAGTTTGGGCGCAGTGCGGGCAGCATGGACTGATAACTTGCAGTTCGACGCCGCGCGTGTACGGATCGTACTATGGAGAGTACGTATAGTTATTAGAATAGACATACAGGAACAACGGTGTGCTAGGACTTACGACATCAGTGTCATTTGTCACATGCGCAATGGACGCGTCCACTATAGGTATGTAGTGCTGGTTGTTCGCGCCCTAGACAGCAAGTCAGTGACCCCTGGTATCGCCACAATCCAGTCCAACGTATACTCACCAAATCCCGAATGAAGCTCCTCATCTCATCCCCCGGGAAACTCACCGGATCGCTCGTGAAGTCACGCAATGCGTGATACAGGTCAATGTCGTTCCACATAACCTCCAGCGGAATGTTCGCTTCGCGCATCTTCTCCACCTGCTCACGGGTCTCACTGAGACTCGTGTATCCCCACTTGCACAAGTGGAATCCGAAACCCCAGTATGGCTGCCAAGTTGGGAGGCCGACGAGCGCACCATATTGCTCGATGACTTTCTGTGGGCTGGGCCCGGAGAAGAAGTAGAAGTCGAGCGTCCCTCCGATGAGCCGATACTCGATGAGCGAGACATTCGAAGCAGGAGGCGTGAACAACATGATATCCTCCCCCGCGGCGCTGTATACAGAGCGGACGAAGGTCGGAACATGGTTCATATCAGAAGGTACGTGAACGCACCTGAAGAGAAAGACACCGTGCGAGCACGATTTCTTTGTAGTCTCATTGTAACGGTGTTCCATGTAGATTGGGTGTGAACCGTACCTGCAGGCGAATCGCTCAGCAAAGCCGGCACTCGTGGGCATCATCCACTCACAAATTTTGGTCGATAGGGTCGGGCGCATTTCGAGCCCATATTGTTTGAATTGTACCCGTGCCACCACGAGTGCCCACATCACGACGGAATCCACTGCTGGCGACGACTTCACCCAGACCGTATATGTTCGCATCGTACGGCAGCGCAGACGCCAACTGTAAGTACTGATCCTCAAAGACCAGTGGAAACCCATCGAGAGCAGTGCTGTTGTCAGTAGCATTGATGGGCGGGACTGGTGTCGGCGGCAGAGAGGAGATACGAGTGTCGAAGAGAGGCTGCGCGTCCGGATCGGACCGCCGCGTGACCCAGAAGGCGAAGGGGGAAGACTCGTAGTTGAACACGAGGTCGGACGTGTGCTTCAGGGCAGGGTCGTTCGAACCGGCTCCAAGTTGGATCACCGAAGGTGGAATAGTGAACTGCGACTTGGCCGTGTCGTAAATGTTCACATGCAGTCTAGTAGCCAGATTCTATTTTGTCAGGAGGTGATGCGGGGGAAAGGAGCGCGAATTCACGGACCGGGTATCAGTGTCGTACGTGACCTGCAAGGTAAGATTGACGACGTCACGTCCGAATGCGTTGCAGGCAGGCCCGGCAAGGTTCAATTCCGCCGTGAGACCGCTCTTGGTCTCCCGCAGCGCGGACAGGGTGTAGCCTGTACGAGCATGGAGCTATGAGAGAAACGTCGGGACAGTGGTGAATAGTGTGCGCACATACCTGGACATGTCGAGACATTGCGAGAGAAGGTCTCGTTCGGTACTATAGCCGGACGCGTCAGTGCTCTCGAGAGTGAGGATGTGTTCCGTGCGAATGCGCCTCCCCAGATGAGGAGGGATGTCAACACCGTCGCGAGCATAACGAACAGGAGGCGGTGTGAGAGACGATGAGGAACACCAAGGTCTCCACGAGCGACTGGGACTACATTGGCAATCGCCCGCTCTTTATGTAGCGTCATGCTGGTGGGCGCCCTGTCGAAGCATGTCAATCATATAGAAGACGGAGGTCAGGCGTACATCATATTTCACCTACACGGAGGGTTGCGGCGGTCCGGTCTGGTGATTCAACTTTTGCAAGAGCGCTAGAGATATGTAACAACAAGCGTAGAGGTCGAGGTTCGATTCGTGGGCCTATTGACGCAGCAACGTGGGTAGGATTGTGTCCGTGCGGTCGACCTCGAGGGGTTTAGACGGCTGCGGCTGTTTCCGCATTCAGGGGTCTTCGTACTGATGCCGTAGACGTGCCGAGATGACGATTGCTGCTCTAGTAGTAGTCGCATAGAATGCGCATACATACGGCTGGTATATATGTGTGGAAAGACGAAGTCACTGGTCAGCACGTCTTTCTGCTATGAATATGTAAACGAATCAACTTACTTTCATACGTCCACGATATAGGCTAAGGAATTGGGGACGTGCATACGAAGATGTTGGAATTAGTGAACTACTCGAACCCGTTGAGGCTGGCAGCGAAGCAAGTAACATAGAATACTGCGGGCCGCGGATCAACCAAGCCGACGCAATTACACAGACGAGGCGGTCATCCTCAAACATCCTCTATCGACGAACGTCCGCTGTCCGCTGTGACAGCTGTGGCGCGTTGAGCGATGTATGGAAAGACCTTTCCCTCAAGGACACTCTGCGTCTGCTTGACAGGCAATTAGCACGAATCTGTCATCCTCAAGCTCAGAAATTGTATAAATCACTCACATCGCTCGCCGGAAACATACCAACGCTCTCTCTTCCGCCCTCACCCCGCACCTCTTCGTCCCACCATGGTCAAGTCGAAGGAAGAGGTGATCGCGCAGTTCAACGAGGAGGTCAACATGACTGTTGAGGAGCTCGAGGCGTGGCTGGAGGACCCGAAGAGCAGGAAGGCGGGGACAGGCGTCGGCATAGAGAGCGGTCACAAGATCATCGAAATCTTGCGCAAGAACCCCACGAAGGACCCGGAGAAGTACGACGATGTACGTTGACCGTTCGCGCGTCTTACATACAATCTGGCAGACTGACGATGCGACCTGCAGGATGATCTCGAGCACATGCGCAAGGTCGTCGGGTGGGTAGCTTGCGGTCCAACATATCCACTGCTTCGTCCAGCTGACTTCGAGCGATTCCTGCCAGCTACGCGAAAAGACACCTTGCGCAGGAGGACAAGCTGAAGGAGACGAAAACTCGCGATGAGTTGGAAAACACCAAGAGCACGATCAGGTGCGAATCTCCATTCTTCTCTTCACCTGGCCGCAATTGACTTGACCCATGCACGCAGTCTGAAGAATTGGGGCCACGTGAGTTGTGGCATCGACAACGCGCCCGAAACTGAACTGTCTGACACTCGGCTGCAGGATTCGGTGAAGGCCTTGGACGAAGAGAACGACAATGCGGAGGATGACCGGAAGGACAAGAGCGGCGACAGCAGTGACCAGCCTGAGGAAGCCAGAGCCACGAAGGTCGATCAAGGAGAGACGGAGGTTCCACAAACGCGTCTTCGCAACGACGACTCGAAGGAGCCCAACCTGGAATCATTTGAGCTCCCAGAGGACGACAGGGACGAGGAGAAGAAGCTCGACAAAGGCACAGACGGCAAGAAACGCAAGCTTGACGACGATGAACCCGCTGCAGCTGCTGCGGAAGCCGATGTCGACAACGAAGTTGACATTCCCGATCAAACAAGCGAGGATGGGGAGGCGGACAAGGAGAAACGTCCTCGGAAGAAGTCCAAGGTCAATGGCGGAGACGACTTCGATACTGCTGCGTAGAGGCACCTAAGCTGTATGTAGAGAGTCAGCTGCTGTGTGGATGTACATCATGCACTTGCGGAGAACGCTCACCTTAAGACCGCAGTCTCATTCAAATTGCCTGCCATTGCCAATGCCATCTATGTACTTATCCGACCTTTGGGACTGCGCTCCGTTACACCTTGCGCACAAATTGTCTCGCGGAAGATGGTGGTGGTACGTAGCTGAGTCGCTGCCTAGCAGTGTTGGCCAGTACTCTGTCGAGTTGCCTGTTATAGCAGGCGCGAATGGCTCGCGGGCCGGGGAACGGCGACCGCTTGCAGCTCGTCTTGCTCGTCGACGACGCACGCCAGCTCACGCCCTGGTAGTCGCCATGCTCCGCTCGCTGTCGCAGAGGCTCTCGAGCTCGACGTCGGGACGCAGCATGCTCCCCACCAACTCCTCCGACCGCCATGGACAACACAGCGCTGGCTTCCGCCGCTGGGACAACCAGCCGTGGTACACGCGCCTCTACACCAAACGCATCCTTCGCCTTCTAGTCCTCGCCATAGTCTGCATCGGAACTGTGCATCTCTTCTGGCGCGCAGACTCGCTTGTCCCGCTTGTGGAGGAGGTCGTCGACGTCAACAGAAAGCCGCCGCTGTACGAGAAGTACCACCAGGCGGAGCTCCGGCTGCCCCAGCATAACCCGGACCTGCCCTACCCCGAGGGACGACATGGCAAGTACATCTGGTACGCAAACCATGTGCACTGTACGTATGCCTGCGCGGACTCTGCTGGCGACGGCTGATGGGGCGACTACCAGCGTCCGGGTGGGGCAACGCCCTGCAGGAGCACCTCTTGAACGCGCATCTGGCACACGAGTCGGGTCGGGCGTAAGCAGACGTCTTGTGAGTGCTCCTTGGGCTGGTCTGATGGCTCGGACAGATTCGTCTTCGACAACTATACCTGGAATAGGGACGGGTCCGACTACAGCGACTTCAATGGACATCTCATACCCTCCCGTATACCCATCTCCGTACAGCTCAGAGGTGAGTCCTGCCTTGATTGTATGGATGCGCCGGACCTTCCGAGCTCCCCTTATTCTTTCATGCTGCACGCGTTTACTCGTTGTAGAGCGGAGGTACCGATCTCTGTCTCCATGCGCCATTCCCGGCGAGTCAGTACATGCATTCTCCGGTTCCTCGCACTCGACATGTCTCTTTGTAACGAACGAGACGCGGCGTACCGTATTCGGTGTGGCAGTCCAATCAAGGATGTGATCGCTGACTATCTACCGCTGATTTTGCAGGTCCTGCAGCAGGCGGGCCCTGGCCGCCCGGCGACCCTGCTCCTCGCGCGGTTCTCAAGGAGTATTGGGACGAAGT
>WJSG01021622.1:0-21155 GCA_016618145.1 Sanghuangporus lonicericola
TGGTCCGGCCTCACGGAGGATCTCGACTGTATTGCTGGCCTCGAGGAATTGGAGACAAGCGACAACGTTGGTCTAGTTCACAAGAGTGAGAACGAAACTATCCAAGAGTTAGATAGAACATACCGAGTTAATGCCCTCAATCAGAGAGAACCAAGGCTTGTTAACCGTGGCCGAGAGCTGCCCCGCAGCAGAGACGATGCGATTAGCCGCGGCGAACACGGTGTGGTCAACCCTCAGGTCTTCCGCCCTGTCGACCTCTGGAGCATGCTTGAGGCTAGTATAGTACGGAGCGTCCAGAGATGGAAAATCTAGCGACTCGGCCTGGTAGACCTTCTCGATCTCGGTGATCGCTTCACCGATGACGGTATGGAGTGCGCGTAGAGTAGCGAAGGTCGTCATGGCGGGCTGTTAGAGTCTGGGCGAGGACGAGTCGGCGTGTCATCGAGACTTTATACAGCATGTCCTGCGCACTAGATAACAGAGGAGGCTGCTGAGAACCGACGGTGTCTGTTGTAGAGACGAAGACGCGACAGCATGAGAGTCCGCGGTGTCGGCTGACAACTGTGGTCATTCAGTAGAGACCACTTGTCCCATATTGTTGAGTATGACGAAACAGAGGCTTGGTACGGTACCGCCGGCGTCCGAAGTACGTCGATGTCTTATGTTCGGACGTTGTTCGACTGTGTCTGCGATGAGAAAATGTTAATAGAAGCCCGACAAAACTGTTCAGGCGGATAACTACATCATGCGTTGCACATGTCGACGTGGCAGCCTGGGCGTGAGTTGGAACTGCAGCTGCACGTACTGTCAATAAGAAGTCAAGGTGGGAGCGATCCCAATTACTGGGATCTGGCGCCACCTGCGGGTGTCCAGCACCGTGCGTGACAAGCGTAGATAGGTATAATCTGTGGGGTGTAATCGCATGTCCGAGCCCTCTCGACATGAGAGTGGAAGGGAGGATATAGTTGGAATGGAACGTGATGGTAGAGAACAGAGAAGAGATGTATCGTAACCGCCCGAGTACGGTTAACCTCAGTAACACAGGGTAAGTAAGTTTACTAAGTAACAGCCGCTTATGCGATTCAACAATCAAGCGCCCCAACCGCTTTTCAGTGTTCCTCCCTCTTGATATAAGTACTCTTGACCCTCGAACTTCGACTTGCTGGCGAACGCATCGGTCCTTGGCTTGGCGAGATGTTGTCTTATCCTTTTGCTCGACAACTACTCTCAAACAACTCTTCGTTCGGAGTGAGCAAGATGCCAGAACAATGAGGCTCTAGTCCATCCAGCGCGTTCGAATGCTCCTCGGCGAGGTTGCGCAGAGCATCACTTGACCCAGAAACTGCGTATACTTCAGAAGGCCCGAATTGCATGGTCCCATGCTTCGACAATTTGCCTCCGGAGCGACAATGGAGAAGGTCGGTCATCTCAATCTTGGTACTACCAATTCTGCTGATCTCCCGGCAGAGTTCTTCTCTTCAATCCGTTTACGTCTGCCGTAGCTGACGCGTCGGCTTGTTGCCTCCACTGTCCAGAACCCAGAGCCGCAGCGGTGCCATCCTGGTACCGGTTGTTCCCATGTCATCTTATCAGATAAGATAACACGTCATCTTGGTGCGTCCGTCCCTGTCCGTCCCCAGAGCCAGTACTGTACCTCGCTCACGCGTACGGCGGGTTGTCAGTCCAGATATATGATCTTATGAGGTGCCGAATATCCTCGTCGTCTATCCTGCCGGATAACGCGTACAGCTTATTCCGTCACGGTGTCAGCTGCCAGTCCACCAGTCGCTCTCTCTCCTGCTCCCCGTGGACATAGATGGACGTAACCAGCGTTTGACATGCCGATGAACCTCGTAACACTCTCATCGTTACGTGCCTTTGACGGGGAAAGACGAGGTCGTAGCTCGACGACATGCCGATGATCGTCGTAGCCTCCTCAGCCGTATCGAAGCACGACATCCTCAAGGGGATAAATATACAGCTCACGCACTAGAGGACCCTCATATCTCCGCCAACGATGGCCACTCTGACACACCTTCGTGCTCTGCATGCAACCATTGGGTCAGCTCTTGACGATATCGAGCGAGTGTACAACGGCCACAATGTCGACTTCCCTTCCCCGGACGTTCCGGTCATGCTCAAAGACTCAGACGCTGACCTTACTCCTGGATCAGCCGAGGCTCTTCTGAAGACCGATGAAGTGGTCAAGGCCTCCAGCTACATTATTGCTGCATGTGGACAGCTCTCGACCGCCGTCCAGAACCCCTTCTTCGCCCTGATGGAGGGAGTTTCCGGCGTACGTATCCGTGGACTGTACCTGCGTTTCAAATATGCTCACGTAGTGTTGTGCAGTCCCAAGTAGCCGCGGCCATACAGATCCTCGAGGCGAGCCACGCTCCCGAAATCTTGCGGGTTGCCGGGCCGGATGGATTGCATGTCGACGAGCTGGCGCGCAATATTGACGAATTTCGAGCAGCCAAGGGTCCAGTTTCGAAGCCCCTCGAACCGTGGCGTCTCGGTATGTCTCCTCGATCTGCAGCGGGAGCTCACTTATACTGATAACCACTCGCCTCAGGTCATATTCTGCGGCTTCTCGCAGCTCATCAGTGGGTTCGGGAGGTCAGCCCGGACGTCTTTGCGGCCAGCAGGCTTACCGGTATCCTCGACTCGGGGACCACACCTGAACAAATCCGAGAGAAGTGCGTTGCTGTGTTCTCCTCCTTGGCATTCTCGTAGGATGCTGACTTCGGACGCAGCCCTCAGAGCAAGTACGACGGACCGAACGGGATGGCGGGCTTGATGCTCATATGGTGTGTTCCTTATGTTCGTGGATGGTCTACACGCACTAAGCCTTGCGGATAGCGCGGACGAGATGTATCGGAGCATCGGCTGCTTCCCCGAGTGGCTCCTCTCTCCACGGGAGGGTACCAACTACGCGAGTCCGTTCAACTACGCGTACCAGACCGACGAGACGTTCTATGCTTGGCTTGAGAGACCGGAGCATGCATCCCGCCTGAAGCTGATGGGGCGCGGTATGAAGACTGTCCGCGTGGCAGAGGGCAGTGGTTCCGTCACAGATGCTTCTGGTTCGTCCATCCTTTTTCAAAGCCAACTACTACTGAGCTGACCGTCTATCAGTCTTCCCGTGGAATTCGCTCCCGACGGACTCCCTCATCGTCGACGTTGGCGGCGGTATCGGCTCAGTCTCCATCCAGCTCGCGGAGGCGTATCCCCACCTCCGTTTCATTGTGCAGGATCGCCAGAAGACCGTTGCGATTGCCCCTACCGTCTGGGGTGCGGATCACAAGGAACTGTTTGACTCTGGACGCGTCTCCTTCCAGCCGCAAGATTTCTTTGCGACACAGCCGACGTCCTACAAGGTTCCCGGGGTGGGCAAGGTCGACAAGCCAGCTGTCTTCGTCCTTGCGCGCGTCATGCACAATTGGGGAGATGAGGATTGCAAGAAGTACGCCGTTCACCTGTTTTACTGGAGTCGTGCTGACGCCCTGTGTATAGGATTCTGTCTCAGCTACGCGCAGCTGCAGGTCCATCCACGAAACTCATCGTCATCGACCAGATCCTGCCCCTCGCCTGCCGCGACGAGTCCGATGTTGCGCTCGTTCCAGCCGACTCGCCGCTCCTCCCGAATCTCGGCAAGGCGTACGCGAGCGGATACTACTTCGACATCAGTGTGCGTCGAAACTGTAGTTTTATTGATCTGCAGCGCATTGACGGCTCCCGCACGAACAGATGATGGTCTCGCTGGGTGGGAAGGAGCGCACGTTGCGCGAGTTCACAGAGATCTCGAGGGCGTCGGGATGGCAGATCTCGAACGTCGTGCGCGCGACGGGTTCCTGCTGGGCGTACACGACGCTGTCGCCCGTATGAGCTTTCGTCGGACCACACGAAGCCGGTCGGCCCGCCTCCGGACCGACACCGCCGCCTGGTTCTCAACAACCCGGCTCGTCTAGTAACATCCAGAAACTTATAAGAGACAGTCGCTGTGCCCGCATCGGATGGATTGCAATGCAGAGATACGAACTCGACTTGGACGACCAGTCTGTTGATGCAGCAAGAAGTACGAGCTCACATCCAGGGGGCGTGGGAACCTGGGTGACCTCCATAATTCGCTATGCGAAACGTCCTGCAGACGAGAACCTGACATCGTCGCATCGCTATGTCAAGCCATGTAAGTGCGTGAGGACAACCATGAGATGCCAAACCTCGTCTAATCAGGTTTACAGTGTGCTTAAGGCCGCGCTGGCATCGTGTGACCGCCCACCAACGCGGCGCTCGTGGCATCGACAAACCATCTCACAGCCATCGTGGATGACATACGTCTATCCTGAATAACTTGGGGGAGCGTCAACGCACCGTGCAAGGATCCATGATGCACCGGTGACCTGCTGCCCCCACCCCCGCTGCCCCGGTCGCCTCCGCTCGTAGCACTAGCTTCGCCGGCGCGCAGTGAGAAAATGTTGGCGTTTTAGGCACGTATAGTCATTTGCCGTAGAGTGGGTGGGTCAAACGCGTCAATCATTCCCATACTCGGGAATTGTAGCAGTGAGTAGGCGACCCACTCCACGGTGAATGCCTGACTGTACAAGTGGCCAAGCTCGCGTATTATGTTCTCATGACACTTCCGAATCTACCCACGAGCGAGCTCATCTAAGCTATTTGGTCATGGGAAGCTCGACCCACTCCCCTTATTCCCCCGATCGGTGACACGGAAGGTAAAGTGGCGGGTGCCGTGCCGACATATATACCCACTCTATCGCAGCTGACTTCCCTCAACCAGACCACGACTCCCGCACAACATGCCAGGTAGCTTCCACAGCTCTGCGAACGACACGTCCAGCACGTACAAGCCGGCCGAGTTCTGCATTGACGAGTACAGGCCCATCAGGGTCGTCGTCATCGGTGCTGGGTTCAGCGGCATCACAGCTGGCATCCGGTTCGTGCTTCTCTTCCGTCTTCTGTGTCATGCGCCGTCGACTGACTGACGTACCGGCCAGCTTTCCTCAAAAGATTCCCAAGGTTGACCTGACGATCTACGAGAAGAGTGCTGGTGTAGGCGGCACCTGGTTCAACAACAGATACCCGTGAGTCCCTTTCCAGTCTGACCATACCATAGATAAGATGACGAACCCAATACAGCGGACTGGCGTGCGACATTCCCGCACATTGTGTACGTCGTATTACTGCGCCTCGTCGGTGTTATCTCACTGACTGTGCTGCAGTACCAACTGACGTTTGAAGAGAAAGTCCGTCTTCCACGCTCCGAGCACTTCCCTTCGAGCACTGACACGTGTGACAGCGAGACTGGTCTGCCTTCTATGCACCAGGTTCCGAGATTCGGGAGTACCTCCAGGGTATTGTCGACAAGTACAAGTTGATGCGCTACATAAAACTCCGCCATGAGATGGTGCAGGCCAAGTACGATGAGCCCAGTGGCAAGTGGCATCTGCGTATTCGCCGCCCGAACCCCGAGACTGGGGAGATCGAGGAGATCGAAGACGTCGCCGACGTCTTGGTGACCGCCTTCGGCAGCCTGACCCGCTGGCGTTTGCCCGACATCGCGGGCATCAACGACTACAAGGGCGAGTTGCACCACAGCGCTGGATTTGATCCTCTCGACAAGACGTGGCAGGAGGTCGCGGACGCCTGGAGCGACAAGAAGGTCGGGGTAATCGGGGTAGTGAGTACTCGCCTTTCTATCGCGAGCCTCGCGGCTGATTATGCGGTCTGCGCATGTCACTTAGGGTTCGAGTGCGCTGCAGCTCGTTCCCGCCCTTCAGCCCCGTGTGTCGAAACTCGTGAACTACGTGCGAGGACAGACATGGCTCGCAGTCCCGTTCGCGGCCAACACGTTCGCAAATCTGCTCGGCCGTGACCCCGGAGCTGCCGAAGATTGTAAGTTATAGAGCAGGCCGCGAGTCTGAGGGGTGGGAGCTAAATTCAGTTGCAGTCACGTTCACGGAAGAGGAAAGGGAACGGTTCAGGACCGACCCCGAGTTCTACAAGAAGTTCCGGTACACACTGGAGACCGAGATCAACGTGAGACGCTTGTTTGTCGCGTATGCTCCCGGCTCTCATCTGGTATACATCCCGCAGTCCCTCCACTCGTCGACTCTACAAGGGACACCCATGCAAGAGATGGGTCGGGAGCTGTTCAGAAAGAACATGGAGAAGAAGCTCGCGAAGAAGCCGGAGATCCTCAAAACGCGTACGTGCTCGGTACTCCGATGTTTTCTCACCCTCAGTACGAACTGACTACGTACGGTGCCTAGTTCTTCCTGACTTCCCTGTCGCGTGTAGGCGGCTGACTCCAGGGCCTGGGTATCTGGAAGCGTTGTGCGAGGATAACGTGAGTACTTGCACCGGCCGCACATCTCATACCGTGGGTCTCACATGGTCGGTTCTCTCATGGCAGGTCGACTTCGTCTCCACGCCAATTAAGCGGTTCACTGAGAAAGGTATCGAGCTCGCTGACGGGACGCAGCACGATCTCGACGTGGTCTTCTGCGCGACTGGTACGTTCGCGTCAGACTGCAATGCGTGCGACACCGCTCATCCCTTCGTGTGCGCAGGATACGATACCTCGTTCCAGATGCCCTTCGACATCATCGGCCGGAACGGTGTCAAGCTCAACGACAAATGGAATCCGCACCCTGTCCACTACCTCTCAGTATGCGTCGAAGGCTTCCCGAACATGTTCATGTCTCTCGGGCCGAACTCCGGGGTCGGCTCTGGTTCCCTACTCGCCCTCATTGAGTTCGAGATCCTCTATGCTTGCCAAGCGGTTGCGAAGATGCAGCGTGAGCGGCTGAAGAGTATCGAGATCAAGGCCGAGGCGCAACGGGACTACGATCAGTATCTGGAGGTATGTCACATACACTTACCTGACAAGCTCGGCGTGTTCTCATGGCATCCTGCAGAATTACTTCCCGAAGGTGAGGACATCAATGTCCGAGTTATGCCCATTATTTGAGTCTCAAGTACGGATTCTCCCAGTCCGTGTACGCCGCGAAATGCCGTTCATGGTACAAAGCCGGTAAGGAGGAGGGACGGATCGTCGGATTGTGGCCGGGTACGTTAGCTCACGAGCTCGCCCGCAAGATGTGCTGACCTATGCCCATATACCTGTAAGGCTCCACTCTGCATGCCTTGAAGAGTCTTGAACACCCTCGCTGGGAGGACTACAACTATGAGCCCCTTGACCCGGTTGAGAACAGGATGTATTGGCTTGGGGATGGCCAGACGTACGCAGAGAAGACACTTACCGGCGATCGTACGTCTCGTCTCCTTCTCATCCTCAATATGTTTTGCTCACTGGATGTCAGGCGCCTGGTATCTCGCGGAAGAATACATCGACCGTCCTCCTGGTGAGTGGCAGAGCGGTGGCTCTAAGTTGCATGGCTAACCACTGGCGACAGTTCCTTCAGACTCGAGTTAATTTCTCAGCTCCGCAGCGAAGTGATGACCGAGGCGCCGTTCCCATGTACACTAGGTTATCTGTATTCCAATCATCGCTTTTCTCTATTCCCAAGATCGGAATGCTAAACGATCGAGGCGCACCCCTCAACCGCGGGGCCCCTTCCATGCTCATCTCGTGCGTCTCTCCCATATGAGCTTTCTCAGTCTAATCGCGCCACCGTTTCACTGCATGGACTCGGCGCTTCCCCCTACGCCTGGCCAGACATTCTGGATCTTAGAGTGAACGCTCAGCATCACTACGCTAAGGATCATACTTACCGGAGTCACCGCCTGCATACGGGCTCATATACCTCGCACCCTTTGCTCGCGGATAGGAAGTTGGACCAACGTACGTCGCTGCTCTTTCTCACGAAGAAAACGCTGGCTGATACTGCAAGGCCGTTCATCGAGGAACATAGCCGGCGATGCGGAGCCACCCTCGCATAGCCGTGGACGGTAGAATCGCGCGCAATGTCAGCAATGAGCGGGATCATGGCACTCGAGAAGATGGTGCCGCATCGATGACTGGAACTTGCCATCAGCAGCATCTCTGGAGTGGCCATGCATGGCAAACGGCCGTCCGATTGAGATGTCACCCATCTCGCCGTGCTATACTCTTTGTGGGAAGACATTCGGATCCGTTCAATTCGCGCACATGCTCGTAAGAAGATGGGTTTGCCAACAACGCCCGCTGTCATGCTGCGCAGATCGAAGGACCACCTGTCGAGTTCCTGATGAGATCTCATGATAGTCTCCTCGTTCGCAGATTCTATATCATTGTCCAAGCCTCAAGGGACGCCCCTTCCTGACCATGAAGACTGCCTATCATGCTGCCATCTCGTTCGCGGGGTCTTCTCCGAGTCGCCATCACGCTCTTTACTTCCCCGCTCTTCGGTGCTTTCACCTTTGCAACCTCACTCGTTAATGTTACAGTCGACGACACCTTCGGTAATTCGGAGGAGAACCTACAAATTACCTATCAACCGGACGGGTCATGGAGTCAAGGCGTGGACTGCACGAACTGCGAAGCGCACCTCGACACGACGAAAGTCCACAGCGGGACCTGGCACGATACTACGTACTTTTCGGATAACCCGCCCAGCAGCCCGTTGAGCGCGAGTCTGACATTCAACGGTGCGTGAAGATGTTTTCTCGTGAAAGTTCCTGTCACGACCCTTCCTCAGGTGTGGCGATATACGTTTATTGCATCGTCACCCGGGCATCCACAGATCCGTTCGGAAACTCCGATATGACGTTCTATCTAGACGGCGATCAAGTCGGCACGTTCGTGCAACCCCCGAACGGCGACCCTACTTACCAGTACAGCGTCCCCGTCTACGTGAACGAGGCCATACCATCCGGGAAGCACACCTTCACGCTAGTCAATGGACGCGCAGGGGGACAGACAGCGCTCGCGTTGCTCGACTACATTGTCTTCTCGTGAGTCCCGGCGTACTTCTGTTGTAATTTACCGTTCTCAGAAAACGTTCCATGGTAGACGTGAAGACACCAGCGGTTCGGGTCCCACTACGACAACCTCTTCTTCATCCGCTTCCCCTTCAACCAGCGTCACTTCCTCAATCGGATCCTCGCCACCATCCGTCTCTCCTTCAACATCGGTCTCGTCGACCGCCAAGTCCTCAATTGGACCCTCTCCTTCATCCGCTCCCCCTTCATCTGCTCCCCCGTCAACCGCCATTTCCTCAACCCAGTCCTCTTCTTCATCTGCCCTCTTGTCAACTCCCACTTCCGCGGCGACCGGGAACCAATCGAACAGCTCAATGAGTACCGCCGTCATAGCAGGTACAACCGCGGTGGTTGTGCTGCTAGTCGTTTTGGCGGCCGGATTGCTCGCGTACTGTGTCTGGCGACGGCGCAGACGTCGGACGTATGAGAAGGCTTGGATGAGCGAAGCCGGGAGCACCGCGGGCAGCAGCGGTGCCTCCGGTGCACATTGGCATCGGGCTCTCCCTCCCACGGCGGAGCCCGCGCGGTCATCCTTCGTCCCAGATCCGTACGTGGTGTCTCTACCCCCTACAAGCCCGGTTTCGCGCAAAGGTGCACCTCTCTCACCATCGACGCTCGCGCACAGCCGGGAAAGTGAATATCCCTCCCCAACCACGGCGCAGAGCAATTCGTCCCTCTTCCGAGTTGCAGTCCCTCCAAACTCCCCCTCATTTGACAGTGTGCACCACATCTCCCCCACGGCGTGCGTGTCGTCCGAGCCTGTGCCTAGGGAGGGGCCGTGGACGACTGCGTCGGCGTTCTTGGAGAGGACTCAGGCAAGGGGCGACATTCATTTTGAGAATTCGGGTGGACCTGGAATAGGAGCCATCTCTATCCACTCGCGAGCAAGCACGAGAGATAGGAACGGAGGAGAAGGTACCGAAATCGGGGAGGAAGGTCCACCGAGCTATGCGGCTGCGGTCACCGCTGGCCGTGACGGTGTACCTATACCTGACAGCTAGAAGCTGTTCTGCGTTACTCTGATTGGCAATACCCAGTACTCTGCTTACGGTAGCATTATTGCAACCGGGCTCAGTCATTGGGCGTAAACTTATACATCTGAATAGGACGTGCGTGTCAGGACGAAATACAGGTACAAGCGTGGCGGGTTGTTGAGAACCGGGCGACGCATCGGTGCCAGGGAGAGCGGTCACTCAAGCACCGATGGGCGAGAGCGTCGTGTACGCCCACAGAGAGCCCGTCGCGCGCGTGACATTCGAGATTTGCCAGCCCGACGCCGCCGCGAGGTCCGTGAACTCGCGCAGCGTGCGCTCCTTGCCGTCGAGCGTGGCCATCATCTGGGCGCGCGCGTAGTCAGTGTCAGTCCAAGCGAAAAGAGGGACACGCGACGCACGGTGAGGTCGGAGTGGTACGAGGATGCGTATGCCTTACCCAGGTTTGGGAGGAGCGGCGAGTCGGCCGGGACGAGCGCGGACTCATTCTCGTCGCGGCAGGCGAGGGGGAGGATCTGGTCAACGATGAGGACCTGCGTGGAAGGGCCTGCTGCTGCACGTAGTTGCGACAGGATCCTGTGCGCGGAACGTCAGTAGGGGGTGACGAAGGGATGTGCATAACGTACTTCTTACAGTCCTCGTCGAGATAGTTGTGCATGATGCGCACGACGAGGAAGACGGCAGCCTTGCAGACCTTGCCGACCCCGGGCACCTCGTACGACGGGGGCTGCGACGTGAAGAAGTCTTGCGCCTGGAACAGGACCCAGCCGGAGTCGAGGAGATCCTTGTGCGTCGCTCCCAAGATCTTAGGAGCCAGTGCGAGGGTCTGCTCGCGGTCCTGCACGATGAAGCGGAGGTGCGGGTAGGCCTCTGCGAGCTGGACCGAGACTGAGCCAATGCCGCCGCCGACGTCGACGATGATCGAATCTGCTGGAAGCTTGTCCCATGGAAATACTAGCCGAGGTGAGACTGGTGTCAGTCTGATGCGAGAACTACATACCACGCTTCTCTGTGACGGATGTACTGCCCTCTGCTGCGCGGCCAGCGGACATGCCACGACCGACTTGCTTCAGGCGGAATGCGTTCTCGGGGCGCTCGAGCCAAGCGTAGATGTTCTCATCCGTCTGGTAGGCGTAGTTGAACGGGGTCACGTAATCCGTACCCTGCCGAGGAGAGATGAGCCACTCGGTGAGGCTACCGAGGCTCCGGAACGTCTCGTTCGCGCTGGGTCAGAGGTGAGTCACCAAGCACCCGGAGTGTAAACCGCTAGACATACAACATAGGGACCAGGGCGGCGATTCCGTTCGAGTCGTCGTACTTGTTCTGCGGACTGCAGGGGATGGATGAGCATCGAACAAGCGTACAAATCGGGGATAGCACGCACTTCGCGCGAATCTGCTCGGGTGTCTTCCCGGTGTCAAGCAAGCTCGTGATCCTGTTGCTGGCGAAGACATCCGGACGGACCTCCCGGATGAGGTGGTGAGCTGCGAGAAGTCGCAGAATGTGGGCTTCACGGCACGATGTCAGTACTGGACACAGCCCAAATACTTATGGAGAAATTTACCAAGCCGCCACGGCTCGAGCGGCTTCGACACCGGACCATTGGCTGCTCGGAGTTCGTCGATCTTACGAGCGAGCTCGTCGACATGCAGTCCCTCTGGGCCGGTAGCGCGCAAAATCTCGGGAGTATGGCTCGCCTCCAATGACTGTATTGCTGGTGTGATGTGGCACTGTAGGGCGATATGTTATCAAGTCGGAGCGCAGAGTCAGGTCGAATACGCACCGCGGTAATGCCATCCATGAGAGTGAAAAAAGGATTGTGTACGGCGGCAGAGAGCTGGCCGCAGGCGGCGACGAGATAGCTGGATGCCTTGACTATCTCGTCGCTCTTCAGGAGAGCTTCTTCCGCGCTCGGCGCGAGGGCGACTGGAACGTCGAGGGAGGGGAAGTCCAGGTTGCGACTCTTGAAGACTCGCTCGATGTCGTCCAGAGCAGAGCCGATAGTAGCTTGGAGAGCACGCAGCTGCGCTAGAGTAGCCATGTCGCTGTCTGGCAGTGGTTCTGATATCTTGCCATTGCATAGTTGGGGTATTTATCGTTCGACGTGCCGCTTGAATGACGAACGGTCGCGAGGCTCAGTACTGCGTGTCTCCCCGGCATGTCAAAGAATACTTACGTATACGTTGCTACATATCCCCACATCGTTCGCAGCCTCCGTCCGCATTGCAGGTCGAGACATACGATCCTGAGACTGAGTGACTGGGCGGTGGCGCGTAATTGTATCAGATAAGATGCGACGGGAACGGATGATCACCACTGTGCAGGGGACGTTCGGCTGTTGCACGCCTCCCAGCTGGCTGTGTCACTAATCAAGTTAGACTTGAAAAGTCGCACGAAGCTACATCAGTTCATATTCGAAATCGACGTCGGTGCCGCGACTACACTTACCTCCATGCCTTGGAACGCGACATCATCGATCGAGTCTTGACACGGTTGACAGCGTGCAAAACCCTCAGCGCTGCAAGTAGGATCCGAGCGTCCAAGGCTTCGAACATCCCTTGTGAGTATGTCGGTTATTTGACGATGTCCCATGCTGATCCCAAACCTGATCTCCACAGCATTGACGTCTCCTCGATGATGTCTTCGATGTCTCTCGCATGTCCGTGGCAGACATGCCTACCCGCACACGTCACCCCGCGCTCCCAGGCAACATCTTCCCGGCCGAAGTCGATCTCTCGGGCACCTTCACCTGGTCGACTCCGTGTCCCCTGATTCTTCTCCGACACCGCCAGGCCGTATCAGAGGTCCGCGCCATGGGAATCCCCCGGTTGCTGGGGCAACGTCATCGGAGCTTTTGGAAGAGATCCGAGAGTGGGCGCGCTCAGTGCGTCCGCTTTAACCATCCTGGCCTGTGATTCGTCTTCCTGGGATCGGCGATTTCTCGACGTTCTTACTTGCTGCCGGACGCGTTGACGATGTTGTCGAGGCCGTGCTGGTGACAGAATGCAGCGACGAGAGCGTCAGCGAGTAGTGCGTCCTTCACACGGTGCTGCGTACCACCCCAAAACGCTCCCGGTGGCCTCAAGCCTGGTCCCCGGGTCATCGCGCTTGACACGTACAGATATGTGTTCGAGTGAGCACGAATGAAGTCAGCTCGCACGTTTAGCATCCAGCCCGAGTCTGAGCTCGCTTCAGAATACCTGTCGGAGAACTTCATATACTGCGTCTCCGGTAAGGGCAGAGGCCGTGTGACGAGTCGAAAACTTTACCTTTGTGACTGAATCTCGATTGCGTCCGTGCCCGTTCGCTGCCAGCTTGCCAGTGTCCCAGTCCATCCAGGGCAGAATGAGTACACCGCAGCTATTCGGGAATCACCTTATGTACGGGCAGCGCATGCACTGGCCAGCGACCCGCTCTAGCCCCGGATCCAGCATGGGTCTTGTGTGCTCGAATGTCGAGATCACCGGATTTCCAGGCGAGCGAGGGAATTGCCAAGCGCAACCAGCAATCTCATTGACGAGTCCTGCAGCTCAGAGTACACAAGCGAAGCGAGGAGACGACAGCGGGCGAGACGACATGGTGGCAGGAGACAAGAGACACGCAGCGTAGGCGCCCGTAGCCAGAGACGCATCATCCTGTAGCATTCTGGCGTCGGGCGCACGTCTCGGGCTATGTGGCGGCGTGTTCTGGTCGTAGTAGCGTGTATAGGCTAAATAATATGTACACGGTAGTCGTCGCAAACCATCTCGTTCTTGCTCCCAGTCTGTCTGAACGACTCCTCCTAAAGTGCCTACTAAGTAAGCTACAGTGAAGCGGCTGTGTCCTACGATAGTTGACCTGCATCATACAACACCATCTCCTCCACTGACACAAGACACACATCCCTCCTTGGAAAACTGGGCACGCTGAGGGCGATAACCCTGAACACGAGGCTACGAGCCGCCAAGTACGCGCCCGCTGAGGCGTCCTTAAGCACTGACGGGCGAGAGCGTCGTGTACGCCCACAGCGAGCCCGTCGCGCGCGTGACGTTCGAGATCTGCCAACCCGACGCCGCCGCGAGGTCCGCGAACTCGCGTAACGTGCGCTCCTTCCCGCCCAGCGTGGTCATCATCTGTGCGCGTGCGGAGTCAGTGTCAGTCCAAGCAGCGCTGAGGGCCACGGGACGCACGGTGAGGTCGAAGTGGTACGAGGACGCGTACGCCGTGCCGAGGTTCGGGAGGAGCGGCGAGTCGGCCGGGACGAGCGCGGACTCGTTGCCGTCGCGGCAGGCGAGGGGCAGGATCTGGTCGACGATGAGGACCTTCGTGGACGGGCCGGCCGCTGCGCGCAGCTGGGCCAGGATCCTGCGCAATGTGTGAGTGCGACTCGACGTGAGCACATGCCACGAGTGCGGGGACGTACTTCTTGCAATCCTCGTCGAGCCAGTTGTGCATGATGCGCACGACGAGGAAGACGGCGGCGTGGTCGACATTGCCCACGCCGGGCACCTCGTACGATGCGGGCTGCGGGGTGAAGAAATCCTGCGCTTGGAAGAGAACGCGGCCGGAGTCGAGGAGATCCTTGTGCGTCGCTCCCAAGACCTTAGGAGCCAGTGCGAGGGTCTGCTCGCGGTCCTGCACCATGAAGCGGAGGTGCGGGTACGCCTCTGCAAGCTGGACGGAGACGGAGCCGAACCCGCCGCCGACGTCCACGATGACAGCGTCGGCCGGGAGCTTGTCCCACGGGAAGACTAGGGGAAAGTGAGCTCTGATTCTGCCTCGAGCGGGGAGGACATACCATGCCTCTCCGTGACGGAGGTGCTGCCCTCGGCTGCGCTGCCGGCGGCCATGCCGCGTCCGAGTTGCTTGAGGCGTAACGCGTTCTCGGGGCGCTCGAGCCAGGCGTAGAAATTCTCGTCCGTCTGGTAGGCGTAGTTGAACGGCGTCGCGTAGTCTGTGTCTTTCTGTGGAGAGAGGAGCCACTCGGTGAGGCTGCCGAGGCTCCGGAACGTCTCGATTGCACTGGGTGAGGTATGAGGCACCGAGAACAGGGGCTCGCCAAAAGCGGTGGACATACAACATAGGGATCAGGGCAGCAATTCCGTTCGAGTCGTCGTACTTGTTCTGCGGGCTACAGCGGAGAGATCAATAGCAAGGAAGCGTAGAGCGAGGATAGCACGTACTTCTCGCGGATCTGCTCCGGTGTCTTCCCGGTATCGAGCAGGCTGGTAATTCTGTTGCTGGCGAAGACATCCGGACGGACCTCCCGGATGAGGTGGTGAGAGGCGAGGAGTCGCAGAATATGTGCTTCACGGCACGCTGTCAGTGCTGGACGCAGCCCGGACATAGAGGAGCTTACCAAGCCGCCACGGCTCGAGCGGCTTCGACACCGGACCGTTGGCTGCTCGGAGTTGGTCGATCTTGCGGGCGAGCACGTCGACATGCAGTCCTTCCGGACCAGCAGCGCGCAAGATCTCGGGAGTATGGCTCGCCTCTAGGAATTGTATGGCTGGCGTGATGGCGCACTGTCGTACGATACATCAGTGACTCGGAGCGCAAAGCAGAACGGATACGCACCGCGGAAACGCCGTCCATGAGAGTGAAGAAGGGGTTCTGGACAGCGGCAGAGAGCTGTCCGCAGGCGGCAACAAGGTAGCTAGAAGCCTTGACTATCTCGCCGCTCTTCAGAAGAGCCTCCGCCGCGCTCGGCGCGCTGTCAACTTCCGATCCTCTGAGGGTGACCGGACCGTCGAGTGAGGGGAAGTCGACGTTGTGACTCTTGTACACCCGCTCGATGTCGTCAATAGCGGAGCCGATAGTAGCTTGGAGAACACGCAGTTGCGCTAGAGTGGCCATCGCGGTGTGCGGATGGAGGGGTGAGGACGTGTTCGTGCATGGAAGGGGTATTTATTGTGTGTGTAGTCGGCCGTGCCCCTACGATCTGGATGCTGGTGAGCGACGAATCTCCTCGGCAAGTGAGAGGAGACTTACGTGACTACATTTCCCGACATCTTTCGCGAACCCATCTACGTCGAAGATGAGTAGAAAACGAGACATATGATTCCGAGAACACCGAGCACCCTCCTTTACTTGGCGGTGGCGCCCAATCTTATCAGATTAGATGCGACGGGAACGGACCATCTCCCTGGTCCCAGGAGATCTCGGCTTGTGAGCCCCCAAAGGACTGCTTATCGGCCGTGCACGCCGAAGATTAAGCTGTTAAAGGAGCGTGTTGATAAAGGGGAATGAGGGACCATCCCAAGAAAGGGGTTATCGCAGCCGACCTTCAAGTCCACGCGTTCTGGAGGACACCCAAGTCCATTGACCGGGAACAGTCTTGGCATCGTGTCATCGTACCGCCCTGGAAGCTGGAAGGCTGAGGTATGACTGACTCCTGGAATGCTTGAAGTGTCGCCGCCATGCCAGGTGCTACTCAAGCCTAGTTGCCGAGCAAACGACTACTTATCTCACGCAGCACGCTGTGGTGGAGTTCGGGCTCTTGACTAGATACTGCACACAGGTGGTATGAGGAGTGAAAGTATGTTTGTAGGTCCGTAGGAGATCCATAAGCCAAGTTGAAGACGGAGGAGGAGGAGAACGACGAGGAGGAGGAGGAGGCGCTTGATAATATTGGGCCAGAGCGCGCTGATTACATAATGGTATCAGTAAGACGTCCGTTCTAATCACTGTACTTACTAGTAATTATCACCACACTCATCCTTCTCCACTACACACTCATGCCTCAGAGTTAGTCTCATGCCTGTGTGTTGCGCTACGACAGGCCGACGGCTACACCCCTGCTCGGTAGAAGTAGAAGTTGAGCGCGACTTGCGCTGAAAAGCAAGTCATATACGTGCGCCTTCGTCTGCACCATAGTACGACGTTGAAAGTACGCGATGGTTTGTGACTCATTCTGGTTCACGTCTCCACTTCGATTCATTCGCATGTCATGCTCACCCGTCGTTCAGCATCTCGGGCTTGAAGAACCTCCACGCCGCGGCCCGCAACAGGTCTGATGATGAAGTTCCTGTGGATCAACACCATGCCTGTGTACGCGCGTGTCGATAAAGGGAGGGCAAGGACGTGTCGTAAGCACTGGGTGCGCTCAGCTCTCTTGTTCCTGAGGGGTCTTTCTTTCTTTGGGCCCTCTAAGCTTGAGTGCCGGGCAGTGCTCTGCGTCAACGGGACAGAAAAAACTTACGTGCCGGTGCACCCTCATCCTTCGCGTCCACAAGCTACTTCCCTGCAGGCTGCCCGCGCTGATTCTGATGCGTGTTGATTTTCATATGCATGGGATGGCTCATTCCAAGGAATGCACGTACCATCACATGGTCTGCGAGTACGAGCCCCCATAAACCCGCCTCGGAGGAGGATCGCGCGCGAGTCGGAGAGGCGTTCGATTGGCTCCCTGTCGGTTTACACTACCGCTGGTCGCGCTCATGGCGGGCAGAATCGACGATTGCCACCCCCATTGCACCCTTGCGATCCATTTTGACCACTGGGTGCGCGGATCTCGGTTGTAGAGAGGTTTGCATTGGTGATTGTTTTCCCGGTGTGCAGAGTCCTGACAGCGGTTTTTAACTCTAGGCACAGATGGTTGAGGTGTCACCCAACGCCTTGCGCGTGCGTTACTCGCACCGTCTCTATTCATCGTCACGATCTTGGCCGTTTCAAGGATTAGTCACGGAAGCTGCGAGGAAACGGTGATCCACTCTGCTTCACTCCGCAGAACTCAGCAGCCGCACGGACATCGGCACATCAACTGACTACGTTTGCGTTTGAAGTGGCTCTAGCAGGGCCGTCATTATGACAAACGTGACTTCCCGAAGGGAGCACTGCGAGTACGGAACGCGGCAGTTCACTCGCAGTCCTGTCCGCTCGACTGCACGGTTCCGTGGTCCGAGCTACTCAGGACCCAGGTCACACACTTAGCTCCGCGCGAGTGTGCTCGTTTGACAGGAGCATGCCATATCCCGAACAAGTACGCCGTTTTTCACGTCATTCCGGGAGCAGAAGGGGCCGATCCAGGTCGTTATAAGTCGCTGTAGAGGACCCGGAGTAACAAAGCTCACAACCCACTATGAATATCAGCCAGTCTCGACTTGCTCCTGAGCCAGCACCGGCCGATCCGCCGACTCCCTTCCAGATCAAGCTTGGAGACTTCGCTATCGATGGTTACAGACCTATCAAGGTCATTGTTATCGGAGCAGGGTTCAGCGGCATTCTCGCAGGCATCAGGTATCTTTCACGACTTCTCGCGCGTTGCAGGACTCACCCGTACATTCCAGGTTTCCGCAAAAGATTCCGAATGTCGATTTGACCATTTACGAAAAGAGTGCTGGGGTCGGCGGGACATGGTACAACAACCGTTATCCGTGAGTATCAATTCAAGCGCTAGAATATCTATGCTTATGCAACCTCCACCAGCGGGGTCGCTTGCGATGTTCCGGCTCACTGCGTACGTCCTCATAGCCTACTTATATACTGCGCCATCTGACAGCTGTCACAGTACCAGTTCTCGTTCGAGGACAAGGTATTCTGGTCCATATCTGCGGCGAATCCGAGCTGAACTGGTCTCCCTCCAGCGCGACTGGTCCTCCTTCTATGCCCCGGGCCACGAGATCCAGCAGCATCTGCAGGACGTCGTCGACAAGTACAAGATCATGCGCTACATCAAGCTTAGACATGAGATGGTTCACGCGCGATACGATGAGGCGACCTGCAAGTGGCACGTCCACATCCGCAGGCCCAAAGCCGGCAGCGAAACCGAGTTCGAGGAGTTCGATGACGTCGCCGACGTTCTGTTGACAGCCTTCGGGGCTCTCAGTCGATGGAAGTGGCCGGACATCCCGGGTAGGGAGGACTTCAAGGGCGAGGTGTATCATACGGCGCAATTTGACCCGGAGGGCGGCAGCTGGGAGCAGGTCGCCGAGGGATGGAAGGACAAGACGGTCGGCGTCATCGGCTCGGTGAGTCCATTGACAGCTCCGTACAAAGAGAGTCGCTTTTGTCTGACATCACGATAGGGATCGAGTGCGATCCAGAGTGTCGCCGCAGTGCATCCGAAGGTGGCGAAGCTCGTCACTTACGTAAGGGGCCAGACATGGGTTGCGGTGCCCTTCGCCGGCGACACATTCTCTGAGCTCTTGGGGCGGAACACGGTTCCTCAAGATGGTGAACGTGAGTCGCAGCGCTTGTCTTCAGGGGCGACTCTCACAGCGCGAACTGCAGTCGTCTTCACTCCCGAGGAGATTGAGCGATTCAAGACCGATCCCGAGCACTTCCAGCGCTTCAGACATGCTATGGAGAACATATTGAACGTGAGTAGTGTGCACCACTTCTGCCAAGGCTCTTTTTGATGACTTTGCCGCGCGACGAGCAGTCACTGCACTCCTTTACGCAACGAGGAAGTAAGCTTTCGATCGAGTTAGAGGCCATGTTTCGAACGAAGATGGAAACGCAGCTTACGCAAAAGCCTTGGATCGCGAAAAACTGTTTGTGGTCACAGCTTGTACACCGTCTATCACCGGGCTCACAACGTTCTGTTGACCAGTGATTCCCACCTTTCCTGTGTCGTGCAGGCGACTGACGCCAGGCCCCGGATATTTGGAGGCTTTATGCGCGCATAACGTCAGTCTCCGACTTAGAGCTCTTCTAGTGCAGTCGCTGACGCACATCCTGAACAGACCGACTTTGTGACGAGCCCCATCAAGCGATTCACGGATTCCGGAATTGAGACAGAGGATGGTCAACAGCAGGAGTTAGACATCATCCTCTGCGCCACCGGTATGTCGCTATCCTTTCCGGCTGCACGTCTCTAATGGTCGATCAAGGACACGATGCGTCCTGGCAGCTTCCGTTCGATATCATCGGACGTAATGGTGTCGCGCTGAACGAGAAATGGAAACCGTACCCGACATCCTATCTGGGGATGTGTGTCGACGAATTCCCGAACATGTTCACAGTTTTGGGTCCGAACTCCATCATCGGCTCTGGAAACCTCATACCTATCATCGAGTTCTCTGTCGACTACGCTATCCAAGCCACCGCGAAGATGCAGCGTGAACGACTGCAGAGTATAGAGGTCAAGGCGGATGCCGTGCGGGATTTCGACCAGTACATCGAGGTGAGTCGGTGAGGCAGATTCTATATACCCGAACGATCTGCTGACTCTGCTTCAGAGCTACTTCCCTCAGGTATGGTCTGAACCGCCCCCCTGCGTGATACGATCTGATCGTTGCTTGTTTCAAGACCGTGTTCAGCGACAAATGTCGTTCGTGGTACAAACTGGGCAAGGACGAGGGGCGGATAGTTGGCTTATGGCCAGGTACGCCCTGCCCGCTTCTCTAATCATGGCCGTTGACAACAGCTCGTGATTTAGGGTCAGATCTGCATGCTCTGAAGGCCCTCCAGCACCCGCGGTGGGAGGATTTCGACTACTCACGATTGGACAATGTCTCCAACCGGCTCTACTGGCTCGGAGACGGTCAGACGCACAATGAGAAGACGTTGACAGGAGATAGTACGTTTGGCGGTATTTCTCTGGGGCAAGCAGTATTAACGTGCTACGTCACAAATCAGGGGCGTGGTACCTGAGCGAAGAGTTCGTTGATAGACCTCCAGGTCAGTGCCAGATCGTGCCCATTGCTCACGTCTCACCGCGGCCCGATGTGCTGACTTAAATGTTGCGTCAGTTCCAGGATAATGAGTCTGCTTTGTATCGAATTTACGGCGGTCATCAATGAACAAGTTCCTCAATGACTACGGGCGGCGAGTTCAATCAAATAGGATTTTGTGCGACTGGAATATTATTATCACGCCGTCCCAGAAGCGTGGAGACTGAGTGGCTCGGCTCCCTGAATTGCGATCTGAGCCTCCGTATACGCAACCGGATCCAGTATGTTACATTATTGCGGCGTGAGTTCTTCTACGTCATATGTGAAGGTCGCACTGAATATCAACCTATGTATNTATGTGAAGGTCGCACTGAATATCAACCTATGTATGAGGTCATGGCTCACTGGGGACCTCCGGACAAGATGAAGTGCCACAACGGAGGTTCGCGCCACTGCAGGACGACATGCTCGCGTCCGTCTCTGTCACGTTCACATCGGAGGCCCTGGGTGCCTCGTCATCGAGAGCACTCCCCCCTCTTCTCGAACTACAGCCGTGCCAGAGCAAGTGGGTACTATCTTGGCATCCAGCTCTCAAGTGCGTCCTTATCATGCGCATCCGCTGACT
>WJSG01021636.1:0-12212 GCA_016618145.1 Sanghuangporus lonicericola
GCCGCCGCCCAAGAAGCAGAGTGACATACCGAAGTACCCGCCAAGAATGCCCCGTCGATCTTCGCTCTTCAAAGCACAATAGAGCTTCGTCGGCAGGCTGGTTTTGCACGTCGCTCGGTGCGGAATGAGCACTACACACAGTCATGATCATCAGATCAGCTCATCGCTGCATACTGGTGAATATTGAACTCACCGGACAACACCAAAAAGCCCCAACTACTTCGCCGCAGGGTATCGGGCGGAGTCACGAGTCGCAATGGCCAAGGAAGTCGTGGCGGAGCACTCAGCAGTGAGCACGACTTGAACAGGTTCAGGCTGTGGGGGCCGCCTTGAGGCGGCGCTCCCGCAAGTTCAACCAGCATGTCACGTCAGTCACGGCGCTACTGAAGTGATCGCCGTTCTTGTTCCGTCCCACCGGGACCCTCCTGCACCCGTACAGTATGTCCCTTTGTTATCCTTTCGGCGATATTGAGTCGTTGACTTTGTGAGCGGAATAAAGACCTCTCAGGAGGCTTGTGACGAAACTAGCAAGGCCGGTCCACAACAATTCGAAGCAACAAGAGTCACAGACTGCGCAATGGGCGGTCTTGCCAGAATGGTACTAGGTGAGAGTATCACGATACGATGCGATTACGCGCAGATCGAAAGGCTCCGCATCAGCCGTGTCGTCAGATCAGGTACGACTTACAGTTCTAGAATGCACAAGGGTCAATACTTAGTCTCAAAGCCAATAAAGCAACGCAAGATGAAGAGAATAAACAAACCAGGACCTCGTATCGGCCTCTCTGACATCAACGCTGAGAAGAATGATCCAAAACGACCCCAATCTATGTCTGAGTCTGAGCTGTAAGTATGCGCAAGTATTTCTTGATACACATACAGGGTACATAGATAGAGCGTCGACTCCTCTCGGAGCGGTGACGCGTAAGCATGGAAAAATATGGATTTCAATGTTTCCTACTATTGTGGCGACAGAAGAATTCCGTCACATCTGTCTTTTAGATCATCAGATGCTGGAATATTACCGCAGCCGAGAAGGCTTCTCCTGAAAGGGGCGTATACGCACCAATTGTCTGCCAACAGCGCTCGTCTCCTTGGGTCCACCCACACTGAGTCGCTTCTCGGCGCCGGACTCATTGGCCAGTTCCAATATCAAATGAACGCGATCGTGCGTGTGTCTCGCAGTCCTCGGAGCCCGTTACCGAACTTCACTTGCGACGCTCGGCTGATGGAGACGGGCCCTGGACCCGCCACCGGTGGTGGTCTTCATGAGCTCGGACAGATGACGTTCGGACGCACACAGCGGCTCCGACTACCAAATTCAACATTCAGTGTCTGCCGACTTCATACGGCTGATAAACCGGGCCATCGCGAACGTGCTAGCGTGAGTAGAACATCGAATCAATACTCACTGGGGGACTAAGTCGGCGCAGCATCGGATGAGGCCTTGAGGCCTTCTATCGACATAGCACCGAGGCCTGATGTTGTCCGATGCGTGCTTCTAGCCTAGAGAAGAAGTGTATCCGAGTCAGGACGGCGGATGCATGCAGAAATGAGACAGTGTGGGAGAGGGCCGCGTCCAGAACGAGCGCGCCGCGGTCGCAATTGGATGCACTTGCTCTTGTGTTCCCATTGTTGTCGTTCAGCGTGTCGCTAAGCATGTATATTGTTGTGCTCCGACTCCAACTCATATGTCCTGCAGGGCATCTGATCATACAAATAATCATCAAAATTATACACCGGATGGCGCCTCGTCTCAGAAAACATCCGCACGGAACACGGAAGGTCCTTACCTCCTGTCACGGCGTCGCTCGACACTGTCCGTGCTGCGTCGCTCACCCGCCTAGTCGCTCATATCACTCGCTAGCGATGCCTTTATCTCAGCAATCTGGCGCATGGCCCTGTCCAGCATGGATAAGACGTCGGTTTGGGAGGGTTTGCCATGGTCATTCTTGCCGACGACGACCCTGGGTGCATATTGTCCGTAGTCTGCTTGCCACTCGGCGAGAAGGGGGTCGTCGCTGAGCTTGTAGGGTTCGTTAGAGACCTGGAAGCTCTTGAGGAAAGCCCATACGACCAGGAGTAGCCCGGCAAGAGGCCGGCCGTACCCATCTGCGTCGCAGTTCAAAGCATACGCCCATAGATACGGAAATAAGTCGTGAAAGTGTCTGCCCAAAGGGCCGGCTCGCTTTGAATGGAGATCCCGGATGCTTGTGGCGGAGAATATGCTGTCGAATTCGTCCCGAAAGTCCTGGCGGACGGTCGTGTCGGTCCTCGAGTGGGTCGTTTTGATCTTCGCAAACTCTATCTCCATCCGTTCAAGCCCCTCTTCGTCTTGAAGAGCGTGCCTGTAGACAGCATAGAACACGACCCAGCTAAAGGACTCGAGTTCGTCTTCCGTCGTCCGGACGATATGCCTCTGCTTAATCGCAGCGTAGAGGACACGCTGCGACATAAAAGTTGCAGTCCCCTTCGAACGAAAACCTGGTCAATTGATCAGCGCAAGCAGAGGATATGAAGCAGACCTCACCGTCATGCCATCGCCTGATCGTGCCTTCGTCTGGGTCTGCTCCAAGCGATCTCGCCCTAGGAGTAGCAAAACTGACGGAAGATCAAGGTCCGTGACAAACGCGCGAGTGTCCTCTACAGGGTACTCCTCTGGAACGCGATCCCCGTCGGCGTACTTCACATCAATGAGGATGTTGCCCGCGCTGATGTCACCGAGAACGATCCCGTTGTCTGAGAGAAATTTGTGTGCTAGATAAAGTCTCAAAATCAGCCGCATACTTATCACTTAATCCGAGAAGAGACACGCTCACTTTCCAATACACAGATCATCGCACGCACGAACTGCTCAATGCTGGAGTACTCCCAGAGCGGTTTCCCAGACCTGCGCCCCGAAATGCGATGGAGGACTTTGTCGGAGACTCCGTGCATCTCAGTCATAGGGTTGCGGCAACCCGTCGCTCTCAGAACGCGAGCCTCCGCTATGCGGTGGTGGAAGAGCTGGTGGACGACGGACGTGCCACCTGTGGGTCCGCGTGGGGGACTGCCGGCGCGATTGTTCCCGATCAGGAAGTCTAGACGCCCGACCAGTGTAGGGCCGGCGCGAGGCTCCCTTGCTCGACATTTGAACCTCACGACGCCGACCAACTCTCACACAGTACTGTCAACCTACATCTGCCACTCGCAGCCTGCTGTTAGCTCAGAGCTCTATGCTACGAGCTCTCGGTCCTTGCCCCCACTGCCCCAAGCGGCTCGTCAAAGTCACTGAGCTACTTTTCTCGTACTCTCATCATGCGGGTCTCGCTCTATCGCATCAAGATGGAAGATTGAAAGCCGGGTCAGGGCAGAGACTGGGCCTCGCGAACTTAAGAAGGTTGCTTCTGAGGCATCACGAGTGTGAGTCCCTCCAGTCCTCAACCCACAGCCCGTGGCGCGAAGTTTCAGAGCCTCTCCGTCGCGAGAGGGCCGGAGCGGTGGAACGTGTTGTCGTCCAGAGTTGTACTGGAGATACTGCGGCAGTTGGGCGTCAGCACATTCAAGTAGGAAGGCGCGCTCGTCATTCAGCGCAGGACAGTGGACGATTGGGTCAGGCACCTCGCAGGGCTGGAACAAGCTCATTTCGTGCTCGTCGACGTGCCGCTGGCCCCCGCGACCTTTCCCTCGAGCCAGCATAGCTTCCAATTGCGCTCCCGGAGGACGCGCTGGTCAAGGAGGAGGGCAGGAGCGTACAGGCTCGGTGCGAGCTGCAGCAGCTCCGCTTGTTCAGGACGGTACGGGCGTCGGTTCGGGCGTTGCGGCGGGGTCTTGAGTCTCTGCAGGGTGAGCGAGCAGTAGGCCGCTGCGGTCGGATAAAGGCGTGGACGATGCTGCAAGCAAGTACGTGCATAGACTCCAAGACGACAGGCGTAAACATAGCACTTGGAGTGCATTCATCTCCAGGATAACGTCAACCATTCTCCTCGTGTATTGTATGTCAGTAGTCCGTCCGCGGCTCCTCTTCATTGCGTTGCACTGCCTTGCGCCCCAGGGAGCTCGAGTGCAGCCTCCCGCAGCAATTCGATCCACAACGGGTACGCCTCATCAAATGGCATGCCACGAGGCATGGGAAATCCCTTCGCCATCATAGCCTCAAAGGGGTCCACGTCATTCTCCTGGGACTCCTCCATCTGCAGCTGGTTCAGGTGCGACAGGAGAGTGAACGTCGCAATCGCGCAGATGCTGAGTGCAGCGTCATTGCGGAGATAGACCAGGAGATTCGGCATTGACTTGGGGGCTTTTCTGGAGAACCCCAGTGCCCGTTTGGACAGAAGGCCTGCGATGCTCCCAGCGGCGAAGAAATCGGTGAATTCCTTGGACAGCTTCGCCCGCAAATCATCTGACACTTGCGAATCCTCTACAGCGTGTTTGTACAGGCTGTAGAGGATTACGTAGCCGATTGACTCCACGTCCTGGGCGAAGCTGCGCGTGATGCCTATGGTCCCGTCGCTCTCGATGGCCTGCCACAGCAGGCCGGTCGCCTTGAAAGCATGAGCGGCTGCGAGTCCGATCTGCGATATCGGCTGTTACCCCGCTGTCTGGTATGCTCGAAGACGTTCGACACTCACCGACATGCGACGTTCGGGAGCGGGGTCAATAGTGGACGCGGTCATCCCCTGGAAGATGGAGTGGTGTTGAGGTGATTCCGCCTGGTGCTCGTTCGCGGAGGGAAGGTGTTCGACGCAGCTCGGCGTATCGTCCCCATGCACCCCGTGTGGACGCCTCATGTTATGCGTGAGACGTGCCCGAATGATCAGATAGGCAACATAGACGCGTCGTGCGGACCCGACCGCCAAGACCGTGCTCTCCTGGTCATCGACTCCGTTCCGAAGAAACGAGGAAGGCTGGTGAATTTACTCTGGCCTCTTGCCTCCTCCTCATCTCTGCGATGGATTTATAACGTTCAGAGACAAGTCTACTCTAGTAAGTTGCTTTGCTCAGTCCGGGCCTCGGGCCGGATTCTGGAAAATGGCCTTTTTCGGCGCCTCGTGACGTTGCCCTCGACGTTCATGACACTGAGCATGTTCTGCTCGTTGCGCTGCATCTCCCCTATGATGCTTTGCAGAATGGTGATGCTTCGCTATGCTGATTCTCGCCTACGACGATTCGTGAAGTCTTGACAAGCGCAAGTTGCAACGTCATCGTGCACGATTCGTTGATCCGACTGCCTACCATGCTCGCGCACTGGAAGACAAAGAAGGGCAGAGCCGTGATAGTGAGTTCAGTCAGTCTCATCTTTCTATTCCGCCGAGCTGACTAGCGCGGTCGACCCGTGGGCCGCTTGTGTGGATGGCTGATTGACGACCTCTCCTCAGCGAAGATCTTCTCGCAGCCCGGGGATGACGAGAATATCGAACAACTCCTCACCTGCTACGAAGCGGAGCGTGAACAGGCGACGGAGCACTCCCCCGTGTCTGGTGGTAAAGCGATCACCTAACTAGGCGTCGAGGGCCGAATTGGGCGAAGAGGCAGACACGAACAATCTGACGACGAGCTTACGCGTGCGCGTACGATCCGTCTTCTCCACGATGCGACCCGCTATGAAACATGGCTGACTCTGAGGACCACCTTGTACCATACAAACGCCCTCGCGGACTGAGCCCGGAGCATCAGGCTGCAGAGTTCCCATCATCCCGACTTCTTTGTCTTGTCTTGTCGAGAACGCCGCACGCGATAAGGATTACTGGTTCCGCGACGGCAATCTCATTCTTGTCACGGACTTGCGACGGACTGCCTTCCGCTTATACAAGGATCTCCTCGCGCGTCAGAGCGGCACGTTCGACGACATGTTCGCGTCGTCAAGCCCTGAGGACAACGAGTTGTACGAGGGATGCCCGGTCGTCGAACGTTCCGATGCTCCAGAAGACCTCCGGCACCTGCTGGCAGTCCTGCTTCCTACCACGAAGCCTTCGTACGTTCACCTTTTTACCATGTCCTTTGTCTTTCGGGGTAATCCTTTCCCTGTAATACGCAGGTTCTGCTAGAAGAAGGGCGACCCGTTGCCCTCGCTGTATGCGTTCTCTGCCATCATCCGTCTCTCACACAAGTACAATATCCAACATCTCGAGGAACAAGCCCTGAATGCATTGAAAGAACACTATTGCGACACTCTCAATGCGTACGATGAGCGAGTACCGGTCTTCGAGGCATCTCAGACTATCGGCGACACACACAGGGCTTACATGGTCGAGGTGATCGAGCTCGCCCGCCTCACGAACACACCTTTTCTGCTACCCCTACGAATGCGTCACAGTTCCCGCTCGAACCGATGCCTTCGTAGGCGAGTGGCTGAGGGAGGACGGAACGGTCGTCCGCTTGAGCGCGGATGACTCGAGGCGATGTCTGCGAGCCAGCTACGCCTTGGCGCGAAAGAGCTTTGACTGCGCTTCCAAGATGGTGCACCTCGCGGGCAGCACAGCCTGCACGGTGGACGCGGACTGTCGGGAGAGCCTGATCGAGCTCTGCATGGCGATGGACAGCCACTCCCTGTCCGCTGTCGATCCCCTCGAGGGCGGAGAGAAATCGTGGTCGTGGTGGGTGGAGCACTACGAGGGGTACTCGGAGGACAAACCTCGTGTGAGAAGTGCGTCGAAACGGTCCGGGAGCAGGAGAAGAATTACCGTCGGAGTGTGGGTGTGGCTGCCGATGTGCTTCGATATCTCTCTGTTCCTGGGGTGGCCGGAATGGCCCGGAGACGCGCCTTGAGGTTCACGATGATCATGACGCTGATGCCGGTGCGTACCTGCGTAACCCTGTATTCGCTTCTCGCTGATTCGCTGTAGCTGACCGACCGTCCACCTCCACAGGTGCCCAAGGATGCGTGTGTATCGTGAGTCGATGTCAACCTCTACGATGCCGAAAGACCGCTAACTACTCGATGTCAGATTGCTGAGGGCCGGGATCTCTCTGAAGAGCGCATAATCAAGGAGGAGGCTCGAAAGGCTCCGCGAGAGTCGTGGTAACCGGTTTCTACGATCTGATAGCAGCCTGACACGCGTTTGTCACATGGTAGCGAGATCCGCCAATGAGAGGTCGGAGTCCAGTCACGTCGTCTGGCTGATAAGCTTCCGCAAACTTCTTTCACTAAACCTCCCGCCATGTCGGATGTGCAGCCTGCCCCGGTCCCTTGTCCTGACTATGCTGGCGATGCCCTGGACGCAATCAAGGAACGGAACTCCCTGTCGGCGGAGGGAATCGCGTCCGTTTCTGGCCACAACTTCCCGGAAGATATGACGGTGAGTATGGTGTTACCATCGTCGCGCCCAGCAGTTGCCAGACAGCGGGGTAACAGCGTCGTTGCAGAGAGTCGGGACCGCTGTCTTTGTGGCGAACGGCCTGCAGAAGGCCGTCGAGAGCGAAATGCCGCAGCCAGAATTTCGACAGACCTCCGTTCGAGTTAAAGCACACCCGGAGAGGAGCGTATCTCATAGCGGTGATATCAGCCAAGGCAAACATGTCTACTTGAAGTCGGTACTTAACCAGACTCCGACTCCGACGCTCCCCGGTGATGGCCTCGCCGTGAGTGATTTGCTTAGCTTCGTGAATGTCCAGTCATCTTATTTACTCGCGATCGATCAGGACACTGCCATCTTCATGGCACAAGCCGTACTTCACGCCGTTTCCAGCGAGCAGCCCATTGCCGGGACGGCAGAGCAAGACCTTGAATCCTTCTGCTGGGTCTTCATCTACGTCATCTACAAGCATGCACTGGATGATACGGAGACTCTGCAGACAATCGCTGAGGAGTCTGCCCATGAGGACTTCCGGGATACCCTCGCGAAGGAGTTCCGAGAGCTCTTCGCCGCGTCCAGCATATCGGACTTGATCGAGAGGCGCGAAACGTTGTGGGGGAATCACAATCTGATCGCTGGCATTACCAATCTCCTCACGTACGCCGTGCACGTCAAGGACGATGGCGAGGATTTGGAAGGGTTAGTCATGGCGATTTGGATCGAGATCCAGAACTTCCAACCCCCCAAGTTCCTTCCGGAGCGGGGTCTTCCGAAGTACCGGACCAGCATTCTCGCACGGATACCACAAGCAGCGAAGGTGAAGCCCACTCACGACATCATCGTGAACCACCTCAAAGTGATTCTTCATGGGCTTGAAGAACGCGGGATCAAGGAGGGGGCTCAGAACGCTGCGCGGACGGCGCGGGAAGTGCACGTCGAGTAGTACAAGGACCCCTTTGTCGAGGACACAAAATGGACTCCTCAGAGAGGCGCTTCCCGGACGTGTGGTAAGTATCATCTTAACGACTTAGGGCTCTCGTATATCCATATCTTTGGAGTCGCCTTTCCTGACGCTTGGAGCCCATGGCCATAGGCGAAGCTGCGCTAGTACTTATGTGTGTACAAACAAAGTATGTCCGAGTCGTTCCTTGGGTCCAATGAATCAATGATGTGAGGCTCATTCAAGCAGACCTAGCCGCGAGATCACACGGCTCGACCTACGTTGTGCGCTCCTGCCCGAGCCGCCACAGGTCCCGGACGCGCGCCCGAAGAACGTGCTTATCGAGGAGATGAGGATCGTAGCAGCGGGTCCATGATAGCGCGGGGCTCTGAGCTTCTCCGGTGCGGTCGAGCAGCAGGCGTTTGCGATCAGGTGGAGGTCGCCTTCGATGGACAGACTTCGAGGTAACGGGAGTATTTGATAACGGAAAGTAATCACGCGCAGGATCGTAACGGCAACATGCTAAGTATTCATACGCTCTGGGTATGCTAGTGGTTCTTCCTCCTCCTTCTCTTCGTCACGTTGCACTGCCTTGCGCCCCAGGGAGCTCCAGTGCAGCCTCCCGCAGCACTTCGATCCACAATGGGTACGCCTCAACAAACGGCATGCCTCCTCGAGGCGCGGGCATTGTCATGGTCGCCCTAAACACAGTTGGGTTCCCGTCGTTCCGAGGCTTCTTCACCTGGTTCAGATTCGACAGGAAGTTGAACGTCGCAGCGGCGCAGAGGACGAGGGCAGTGTCATTGTCGAGATATGCAATGAGATACTGCATTGACTCCTCTGCGTCATCGCGGAAGCGCAGCGCCCGATTGGAGAGCAGGCCTGTGATGTTCGCAGCGGAGAAGAATCCGTTGAACTCCCTCGACAGCTCCGCCCGCAAATCATCTGACACTTGCGAATCCTCCACAGCGTGTTTGTACAGGCTGTAGAGGATTACGTAGCCGATTGACTCCACGTCCTGAGCGAAGCTGTGCGTGATGTCTATGGTCCCGTCGCTCTCCAGGGCCTGCCACAGCAGGCCTGTCGCCTTGAAAGCATGAGCGGCTGCGAGTCCGATCTGCGATGTGTACTGTCATTCCGCTGTCCGGTATGCTCGAAGATGTTCGGCACTAACCGTCATGCGAAGTTCGGGAGCGGGGTCAGGAGTGGACGCGGTCATCTCCTGGAAGAGGGAGTGCTGTTCTTGAGGTGTGTCCGCCTGGTGCTCGTTCATCGAGGGAAGGTCGATGCTCGAAGCAGCTTGTGTGACTGTCGTCCCCAGGCGTTTGAAGGCCTCATGTTATGCGTGAGACGTGTCCGACCGATTACATAGGCAACATAGACGCCACACGTATGTCGTGTGGACGCGACCGTGCTCTGATCATCGACCGCTACGTTCACAAGAAGTTGCCAATTGGTGAGTTCACTCTGGCCCTATGCCGCATCTCTTCGATGGATTCATATAGCCCAGATATCGTGCCTTGACAAGTTGTTGCAATCTGAACCTCGGGGGAGCGAAATCTTGGGGATGTCCGTACGTGCTGCACATTTGTCAATATTCCTCTTCGTCGCTGAATGATCTACTTCAGATCATACCGTCATTCAATGCGACAGCGCTCATACAGGCTTTCTTGGATGAAGAGGCGGTGACGCGTACCTTGGAGTATGACCTCGAGGCATCATGCTGGGTCATCGTACACGCCGTTTACGCGCATGCTCTCGACAACACCAAGGGCACCGAGGAACATCGGAAACTGCGGAGTGAATACGGAGAGCTATTCTCCGCAATCAGCGCTGAGATGTTCCTACGTGGNCGGAGAGCTATTCTCCGCAATCAGCGCTGAGATGTTCCTACGTGGCCGGGCTCTGGGAGGATCACGAAACCCGACCGACCCAAACTCTCGTTTCAAGGGCATCCGTGTACTCACGCAGGCTGTCGAGAGCGTGGATGATGATCTTGCCTGTTTTCTGGAGCTGGTTTGGGATCTCCTTCGAGGGGCTCAGCCGCCGGAGTACCGCCGTGCGGACTTGAATGTACGGCCGAAGTACCGGCAACACCTTTTGAGAAACGAAGTGCAAGAGCGTAGCAGTGGCAAGCTAAGCCATGCGACTTTGCTGGAGTACACGGGCCTTGTCCTGGACTCGAAGTCAGAGTACTGTACTAAATCACTCAATTCGATATGTCACAGTCACATGTCCACCGAGATATCGAATTTTACCCCATATATAGTAATTGTGGGCGTTACAAACGGGCGCCTCGAATTTTCGAAATGGTTTGAGGCTGTCACACGTCACAGCGAGGTTCGAATTGAGTGATTTGCTACAGTAGACTGTAGCTAGCTCAATGGTGTACACAAGTTGCTTCGAAGAGTCCGGGTCTCGGGCCGGATTCTGAAATACTTAGTTTGTTTAGGCGCCTTATGTGTAAGTTGCTCTCGATGTTCACGACGCTGAGCATGTTCTGCTCATTGCGCTGCATCTCCTCCATCGCGGCTCTCCACGTCTACACATTCCTGCTGATACGGTAAATTGAGAACATTTGCGGATATGCTCGTGTCGTCGACGCCTACCAGGAATCCATGTCGTGCAGCTCCCCGACGCCTCCGAAGACTTCCGGCACCTTCTGAGGGTCCTTGTCCCTATTCCTCTTTGAGACCTCGCACGCATTTGTCTATGCTCTCTATTGTCTCACGTGGATCTCTCACTGTACAGGTTTTGGCGGAAGAAAGGCCACCCACTACCGACGATGCACTCGTTCTCGGCCATCATCCGGCTTCGCACAACAAGTGCATCGAGAAGCTCCAATAACAAGTCTTGGCTGCCTTGAAGGAGCACTCTGCGGCACGTTCGACGCATACGACGCTCGGGTACCAGTCTACGACATGGACGACCGCCACAGCGGCGACAACAGGGTCGAAGTCGTCGCGCTGGCCCGTCTCACAAAGACAGACACTTTTCTCCCAGTTGCGTTTTACAAATGTCTCGCCCGGCCTGCTATTCACGAACTACTACGAGGATGGCGCCGCGCTTGTCCGGTTGCGCGTCGGTCGGCGCGATTCCACGCAAGCCAGCTTCGATCGTGCGTTCGAGACGACGCGCCTCGTGAGCAAACCTAAGCTACTGTCCGGGATGCGCGGTTCGTGCGGCGAACCGCTCGAATTGTCGCGATGAGTTGATGGAGCTTCGTGCAGGGATGGGCAGGGACTACCTGTATCTGGATGACCCGCTCGACGGGGAGCCCGGAACTCGTGCTCGTGGTGGGTGGAGTACTGCCAGGAGGGCGACGAGGGTTGATCCAAGAGAAGAGGAACGACGAGCCGTCGCCAGTGAATCCGGAACTCAGTAATGTGTCAGTGAATAGTCACTACCACGGTACGTCGCCGTGGGCGTTCGTATGAGTGCTGCATGGGAGATTGACGTCGACTTGTTGCAGATCCTACGCTGTTATAGGGATATAGCTGGTGCCTCCCAAGCTCGACTTGAGGATACTCGACACGCACCTTCACTCAGCTATGCGAGAAATCAGGACTTCGGCCCTCGAGTCGACACCCAAAGCATCATCCTGACCACCGTCTTGACACGCTACGCGTTCTTCTGCCCTCGGTATCATGACGGTCTCGCCGCCGCTATAACGTAATCTCCCTTAGCCCCCTCCTTTCCGACATCCCTCGACCCGCGGGTCTCAGAGGGTTTCACCCCAGTCGCTCGATGACTTTTAGGTGCCTCGCAAAGCTCATTTCCTCACATATGCAACATGGCAGAAGACTCCGAACTCCTGATCACATCGTCGCAATGAAGTCATAGGCGCGCGACTTATTCATGTCGCGCTTTCGTACTACGTAGTAGTGGAGTTTGAGGTGGGTCCACTTCGCGAACCGGTCTCATAGTAGTTGTGCAGTGCGTACGCAACAAGCATGGGTCGATGCGATGAATTTACAGACGTGGCAGCTCGGCCAACC
>WJSG01021638.1:0-14351 GCA_016618145.1 Sanghuangporus lonicericola
ATGAGAAGTTAAGCTCGGGAGGCAGTGGGTGAGTTACAGGAAATCCTGGGACCTGGACGTACTTAAGGGTACGAGTAAGCGCCACTGAAGGAACCTTCTTCACCGTAGGGTCGCAATGCGATAGCGTGTGAGTAGGCGGCTGGGATTCCGCCCCACTGGCATCGATGGTGGTTTTGTGATGATACGCCGGTCGTACATAGTGCAAGACCGCACGTTGGCGATGCTAGTTTTGAGCTCCAAGTCGGCGGAAAGACGGACGAAAGTGCCATCTTTCAGTACGGGACGAGAAGCGGACGGAAGCACAGTTCGGACCAGCGTGCGCCCAGTCTTGTGAACCTTCGGATAACATAAGCGCCTACCGGAGCAGGACAAGACTGAAACTCACTCACACCCCATCTGACGGCCTGCTCACTGTGAGCCGCGCTCCTCTCCGCTCTTGTCAAAGGACCGTAGCGAACACGAGGTGGTCGTATACAGGCCGGAGCCACAGGTAGAGCGGCGGATCATCCTGACATTCTTGTGCCAGCCGACACTCGGTGCGAACAAAGCTGCTGAACATCGAAGCGTTCATAGACGGCCCGGAATCACGCTATACCAACAACATAAAGATCAGCCTTTAACTTGTTCCCAGACGAGAAGCCAAATCACTCACGCTAGTGCTGTACTGGCGTCGTGTATCGTGCACTCAAATGCGGTGGCGCCGCGGGCGCAGGCACGGCAACAACACTGGAAGCAGGTTCAGGTACCGAAGGGATGTTGATACTGCTCTCCGCCGACAGACGTCAGACGTGCTCAGTGTGCATTTGGGCGGCACTCGGCACACCACATACCGACGCGTAGTGTAGTCACAGCCGCGCCGCGCGTCGCACGTTGAGGTGTACGACTCGGAGTACACAGGTGACGTACTCCCCGATACTGCGTCTAAAGTTGCGACAATCAGATACACTGATATGGCTGCCGCTCTCGTTATTACGCAACATAGCAGGTGGAGGGACGCCAATCGGTCCGAGCAAGCAAGGCAGAACTCGCGCAGGGCCCATTCGTCGTCAAAAGTGTTCAGCGACAACAAGTAGACATAGGCAGTCTCAGAAAAACCAGTCATCAGAGGTGTTGTTGCAGCTGGAGTTGAGTTCGACATACCTGGTGATCGGATACTGCAGTTTCGCTCCAAAGCAGCCTGAGCCTCAGGCTAGCTAGACGAAGACGACCCTCTGGAAGCTAGATCCGAGTGCGGACACGTCCTGGAAAAGATCAAACATCATCAGTTCCAACCCAATAATCCCGAGGTGTCCGTGTGAGATGAGTGAGACCGTGCATAAGCTGCCGTCCAAGTCCTTCAGAGTGAAGAGCCTCATCAAGAGGTCGGAGTTTGAGATACATAGAGCGCTCGTACCACCTCCACCTGGAAGCGCCCAGTCTGCTGTTGTCCTCCTTGTCCCGGACTTCCGATCTTCAAGACGTGTTGTCTACACCAGCTGAGAACTACGTATCTTTTTGAGCGACGGTTATGACTGCTGTGTTCGAGGTGATTGAGATTCGGGCCAGCCAACCACTGGAGCATCAAATGGATCCCAGTTTACAGTAGCCGCCGTGAGGGGCACGGGCCTACCAGCAAAGGGGTTACACTAGTGAGTATGTGCAACATTCGCGTCGAGCTCGTTTGAACGCACTGTGATGGTGAGCTGACCTCTGCGTCCTGGGCCGGGTACTGGCTCGTGTGGAATGGGAGACGTTCCTGGGACCCATGGCAGGTCTCAGTGCCAGCGAATACTTACGGCGGCCCGCGGGCTTGGCTAATCTCGCAGGATCAATATGACCGATACAACTCAGCGGCGCGAGGGGCTTGCCAATGCAAGTTGAACTGTACAAGCGAGGACACGACAATATACGCTTTTGTTTGCACGGCCGTGGAGTACTCCTTCGAATGGGAGAATCCAAGCTTTCTCTCGGTCATCGGACAAGCGTACCTTTCGATCACAGGCGCGCTTTTCACAATACAACTCTCAGTGGACCTACTGACACCGAGTACCTGTCAGTGTGACAACGTCACCAACCGACGAGTATACTTATCTCACTGTTGTCAGCCCGAGCACCATCCCCGAGGGCAGGCATCACGACACGCGTCATGCCCGGTTGCATCGATATATGTCACATCAAGCATCGCATGCTCACGTACCCGACCCTCGCCGACCAGCTGAGCAAGAGACAGACTCAGATTCGGTCGACTCAACTCGTATCTCTCCGACGCCGGCTGCTTTTTGAACGGTTAAAAGGCGTGCGCCCATGCCGGTGAGTCGCGCACCTCTCTGTCCGGATATGTCCTCTCACGCACCCTCAACCAAGCTTATACTTATCATCGGCGGCACCGGCGCACAAGGCCTGCCCGTAGTCGACGCCTTACTGAAGCCGTCCGATGACGGTTCTCCGTCCCCATACTCTGTGCGCGTTCTCACTCGAGACACGACCAGCGCTCGTGCCCAGGAGCTCGCAAGGAAGGGCGTCGAGCTCGTCAAGGGTATGTGCCGCTTTGCTTGATCCCTCTCAGTTTACTCACTTCACGGCGTACCTCTTGCAGGGTCCGTAGATGACTTCTCGAGCGTGCTTGCCGCCTTGGAGGGTGCCTATGGGGCCTTCGTGAACACGGACAGCTTCACGCTGGGAGAAGAGAAGGAAATGTTGATTAGCATGCGCATCTTCGAGCTCGCAAAGCAGATCGGAACGCTCCAGCACTACGTGTATAGCGGTCTTGACTATTCGTACAAGGTTCGTCCCGGGCTTGTCTTCCATTGTATCGCATCTCCATGATCCCACCGCAGCTTGGAGGGTACAATCCGGCCTATCGTTGCGTGCACCATGACGGGAAGGCTCGCGTCGGCGACTGGATGAGGGCACAGCCGTCCGTTGTCAGCGACGACAACATGTCCTGGAGCATCCTCACGACTATGGTGTACATGGAGATGCTCACCATCGTGCGTATAACGCCTTTGTCCTGCCTTGACCCCGAGCTGAACGGTCGACTCAAACAGCCGATGATGGGCCCTCTCAACAAACGGGCCGACGGGACCTATGTTTTCGCCACGCCCATGGGTAACGGCCACGCCCCCTTCGTCACACTCGCCGACGTTGGCTTCTTCGCGCGCTACATCTTCGACCGCCGCGCGGAGACCTCTGCGCGCGAGCTCAAGATCGCAAGCGACTGGGTCGACTGGCCGACCCTCGTCTCAACGTTCACCAAGGTCACGGGCAAGCCCGCGGTCTACAAGCGGCTCACCACGGACGAGTGGTTCGCGCTGTGGGACCAGGACGACATCAACAGGCCGCTCGCGAAGGAAAAGCAAGTGCCCGACGGCTCGACGACGTGGCGCGAGAACTTCACGTGCTGGTGGGCGCAGTACCGCGACGATCTCATACAGCGCGATTTCGAGTGGCTGCGGCGCGTCAACCCGCACGGGCATACGCTCGAGAGCTGGATGCGGGAGACGGGGTATACGGGCGACATCAACACGGACTTGCTGAAGGGCATGCAGGATGGGAAATCTCCTCGTCTCAATCTGGAGCGCATAAAGAACCTCTGATCTTGGACAGGTCGGAGTAGATTGCCCGAGTTGCTGAGCAGGTTGTACCGTATGATGGGACTCGAGCCAATGTACGTGCTATCACAGGCGATGACGCGTGAATCGATGACGCATCATGGGGTATGGACACAGTACAGACATCGAGTGTCTGGTAAGTTATGCCAGAAATGAATAGATCTTATTACACAGAGCATGCAGCCTTAGGGAATCCCCCATTGGAATTTAGCCGCGTATGTACGGACATGGTCCGTGTAGAACGGTATCATATATGCGAGCTCCTTATCCGCGGCCTTGTCGTCACCCGAATAGAACGAGAGGTCGAGAGAAGCGAGCTTCGGCAGGCCCCTCATGGCTCTGCGGCGCAGGCTCTCCATGATGAAGCCCATCGCATCGTTATCCCACCAGAGATATTCCATGCTCAAATCTCGCAGTGCGGGACACAGCGCATGCGCGACATCTTCGTCCAGAGGGAAGGATCGGCCGCTGAGAGCACGCCATATCGGTCGCACTTCCTGGCCAGGCAGGACGTGCAGCACGCGCAGTCCGGGGAACGCGGCGAAGAGGTCCTCCCAGACTTCGATGTCGCCGTCGACGGTGTTTGGAAGCAGGTTGATATCGAGGTCCTCCACTGATGCACTCCTGAAGATGTGTGTGAGCTCTCTGAGAGCACGCCCAGTGTAGGTCTCCAGATCGTCTGGATCGAAGCTGGAGCGTAATCGGAGAGTGATAGCGGCGTGCGGGGACGTAGCACGAATGTTGAACCATCCACATCCGTCGAACGTGATTTTGGTAGCCGACTGCAGCACGGGCAGCTTCCCTCGATTTTTAGGCAGTATCGACGTCAGGAGCCGCCGGTCAGTGCCGACCGGGGAATCGATCCAACCGGTGAGGCGAAGCGTGGTGTGGGCGTGGATGGAGACGGAGGACAGGAAGAGGCCGACAAGAGAGGCCTTATCCCCGACTACGAGCTTGCGTAAACGCGACAGATTGACTTCCCGCTCGAATTCGGGATGGGAGATAGTAGAAATGAACCGATGGAGTCGGAGTTCTTCCAGCTCGGGACAGCCCGCGAGGACGTCCAAGAAACGCTCGAAAGGTAGAGCCGGGTCAAGGGAATGGCATCCGTAGAGATGTAGATATCGCAGATGCGACACGGCTGATGGCTCCCAGGGGAATCCCATGTAGGATAGACGGAGGCGTCGCAGGTTGGGGAAGTGCGCGGGGTGGAAGTCGATGGTCGGCGTCGTGCCACGTGGATCGTATTTTTCGGCCCACACACCCAGTTCGTTGAGCACGGGCATGTCCGTGGAAAGCAGCGCCTGGAGCGGAGGGACGTCCGCGTGCGTGACTCGGGGAAGCAGCAGCTTGCGCAAACGATGCCTTTCCTGGACTAACAGCGGAATTGAGGACAGCGTGGTCGGATACGAATGGAAGTAGACTTCGAGGGCCCCTCCTTGCGACCGGTCCAATGCAAGCTGGAGCCATTGCAGATTACTCTCGATGTCGATTGCCTGCCACAGGATAGGATATGCGCGGCCAACCTCACGCCACCGTCGACATACTAGCATGAGAGACATCCAATGGCAGGCGTGTATTCGCGGAGGTTGGACATCCCATTCGTGCCAATGTTGATCAGACGCAAACATCCTGCTGAAGATTTTGAAGATGTACACCAAAATCTCGTCGGGTAAGCGATGGATGGTCGGCCCATTGTACGGACGAATGGCCAGGGTTCCAAATATTCTATGGAGGGCTCGTCAGTTCAAACTTATGACATCGCCAAATTGAGCGCAAGATGCTCACACCGAGTTCGCGGTCATGCCTGAAACTGACCGTGACCAGTGGAGAGCCTACGACCACCTAGACATGAGTAAGTACGACGGCGTCGGAGGCGGACAGACCGAGCGAACAGATGCGGTACTTGTCCATTATCAAGAAGTTTACCTCGTTCTTATACGGAACACCAAATAGATAGTGGTGAGGTGACGGCTGGTGACGGTCGAGCACAGGTGGCGACTCGCGAGCTACAGCAAAATCGAGCGGGCATCACGTGACCGTGCATCTAGTAGAATACTTAGCGTTGTTACTTCGATTGCCACCGCGAGCGATGCCACAAGTCTACCTACCACGGCGGGAAGGGGAACAGGAGGATGACAAGAAGAGGATGGCAATATGCTTACTATCGTACAAGGGGCACATCGCCAACAACGAGCTTCCGTAGCCGCGAGAGGCTTATATCGCGTTCGGCCCCGCTACTAGTACGCCAGTGTGCGATCGTTGAGATGAACATGTGGAGCCGGAGCTCCTCAAGCTCGGCACGGGTTGCGAGGACGTCCAAAAAAGTCTCGAAGGGCAGAGGCGGGTCGGGGGACTGGCATTTGTGCAGGTGCAAGAAGCGCAGGTTGGAGACGGCGATTAGCTCCCATGAAAAGGTGATGTGAGATAGACGGAGAAACCGCATTCTTGGAAAACGCGCGGCGCGAAAGTTGTACAGCAAGTAAGTACTAATTGCGAGACCATGTGAATTTTGCAGTGTATGTAGAGAGATGATCCTCGTAAGACGGTATCATCAGGTCTGTCTCCGTAACGACACCATCTCGCTGACTTTGAGAATTTATATCGTATGTAAAGCCGATGCTCAGTGAGTCGAGCTTCGGGAGCCCTCTGAGATGCCTGCGACGCAGGCTTGCTAGAATAAAGTCCATCGCCTCCTCGTCCCACTGCAGGTATTCGATGTCTAATACCCGCAGCTCCGGACAGAGGACACCCTGGTAGTCCTCAGGCTCCTCCCATGGGTAAGACCACCCCCCAAGCGCATGCCATATCGGTCGCACCGCCTGGCCCGGCAGAACGTGCAAGGACCGCACTCTGTCGAAGAAAGCGAACAAATGCACCCAGACCCCGCGATCATCCACGGTGTCCGGACCGCAGTCGNGAAAGCGAACAAATGCACCCAGACCCCGCGATCATCCACGGTGTCCGGACCGCAGTCGATATCAAGCTCAGTGACTGGCGCATGCTGGAAGATCTGCGCTACTTCTGTGAGAGCACACTCGGTATATAACCCCTCTAGGTCGAGCTCTGAGCGGAGTTTGAGAGTGATAGAGGCGTTGGGGGCTACACCGCAGATGTGGAATTCGTCGTAGTTTCGGAAGGTGACCTTCGTGACGGCTTGCAGAACTGGCAGCCTGCCGTGGTCTGTCGGCAGCAAAGACGCCAAGAAGAGATTTTGCGCATTGACCAGTATCTCGGCGTCGACCAAACCAATCACCCGAAGCGTGATGTTGGAGGGGAGAGTTATCGAGGAGAGGAAGAGAGCGGTGAGGTGCGGCACGTCCCCGACGACCAGTTTCCGTAACCGCGGAAGGCTGACATTGCGCTCGAATCCCGTAGGCACGTTGTGAGCGATGGTGGAAATGAATCGATCCAGCCGGAGCTCCTCGAGCTCGGTACAGCTCGAGAGGACGTCCAGGAATGCCTCGAAGGGTAGAGAGGAGTCGAGGGAATGACAGTTGTGTAGGTGCAAAAAGCGCAGGTTCGAGATAGCGGACCGCTCCCATTGGAAGGTGATGTGCGACAGGCGTAAATATTGCAGACGGGGGAAGCGCGAAGCGCAGAATTGAATCGAAGCGGGGTCGGCTTGAGGAGTGTCTGCTTCGTCTTCCACCCATAGGCGGAGTTCGTTCAGGATGGGCATGTCGGTAGAGAACAGGGAATGAAGCACGGGAAGATGTGAACCTTCCATGGAAGGAAGCAACAACTTCCTTAGACGATGCGCTTGCTGTGTCACGAGCGAGACTGACGATAGGGCGATAGGCGGGGAGTGGAAGTATAGTTCGAGGGCGGCTCCTCGGGAGCGATCCAATGCAAGTCGCAGCCATTCCGGGCGACTGTCGATGTCGATCGCCCGCCACAGACGCGCTGAAGTGCGTCCCACCTCGCGCCAGCGACGGCAGACGAGCATGAGGAGCGTCCAGTAACCGTTGTGTCGTCGACGTGGCCTGATGGTGAACTCGTACTTGAAACGCTTCCGCCATGCACCAGCCTCGCTGATGTAGACAAAAATGTTCACCAGGATTTCATCCGGCAAGCATTGAATCGTTGTCCCGCTGCTGTGGGCCCGGGGATTTTCGGCGGCGAGAGCCACTGGCATGCCGTATACTAGTACCCTGTTGATTAATCAGTACCCTCAGCTTGACGATTTCATACCCTGAACCGAGATACTCACTGGGACCTCTCTGTCATCGCAGAGGCTTGCATCTTCTACGCAATACAACAGGATATTCACGTCCACCTTAACGCATGAGTGAGTTGACGCACCCAATGGTGCAAAATTTTGAGCCTAAGTACCTTTCCCGTGTCTTCACTGAACGCTTCGTAAAGGAAAACGATATGCGAGGTGATACTTGATGGAAGTATCAAGGGAAGGTGGCAGGCTGCGACGTCAAGATGCTGGCGACTCGATAGCGACATGTACCGATTTGTTCGGCGCCCCGGCAATGGTCGGTGACTCGGTCGAGCACGTACGCTCGCGTTCAGATCTTCAGCAATATCCTACAAGATTAGCATCGTCATGACACTACTTACACACAGTGTAACAGACTCCACGATCGTAACACGGCGACGTGAACTTTCATAAATAGTAAGTAAGTAGGGGGTCACCTGCTGCGAGAGAGGGATACAGTCATACATACGCCGGTGCTGCGGGAAATATGCTCAGACATAATCGTACGTGTATAGATCTGGCCAGTTCTGCCTCTCTTTGTACACCACCTTCCCGACCAGGCCGCGGCCCACCAGCACGCTCTCGCAATCCCGCGCGCGCTGTCCTACCGTCGCCCACTTCTGTGCATCCAGGCAGTCCAGATCGAGCACGAGCTCCTCAAGTGCTTCCGGCCCGTCACGGATCCTCTCCGACAAGCACTCATACGCAGAGCGAAAGGTGGGCGGCGCGTTCTGTTCCAGGGCTTGCGATCCCAGGAATCCGCGGTCGCGCGGAATCCGCAGATGCGGACGAGCCGGAGGGGCGGGCACGGGGCCCGCTGATATGCATTCTCGACCATCCGGCCGCATACGAAGTCAACGACTTCGAGTGAGGCCGGCACGGGTTTTATAGCGTCGAGCACGGGCCTGGGATCGGAGGGTGGCCCAGGGCAGCGATGCTCAGCTCTTCGACCGAACGAGGCCTGTGCGCAGGAGATTGAGGCTCCTTCCTACGACGAGTTCGCGCCAGAGCGGGGACGCCGTCGCGGCGACCACGAACCACCGACGACATACGAGCAGGACTACAGGCCAGTGCGGCAAAGTTCCCTCGTCCACTGTCGCCTGTGCGTAGAGGAAGATCGCGACGAGGATCTCGTTTGGCAACTTGTTCACAGGGGCGCTCGCGTTTGCTAGTGCGCAGATGCTGAGCAGATCTTGACGGACGTCGTCCACGCGTATGAGGAGCGTCGAGGATGCGTGTGGGGTAGCATCTTTCAGAGGATGCAGTCCGTAGTAGGGTCCTTGCAGGCCGTCTGCGCGAAGGAGATCTCTGTAATGCGGCATGAACCACGATTGATTGAATGAACGATGATAGCGACTCACTCGTCCTGATGTGGCGAGCCAGTCGATCGTTCCATGCGGAGCTTGCTCTTCAGTGTAGCTGAAAGAGATCTCAGCACGTTCGGGCAGACTTCGAACTGCCTTCGCACTCACCGTAATCATTGACGGAATGCGTAATGGTGGTAGCAGACATAGGGAGAGGCGCCCGACGCGAAGGTTCATATACTAATCAACTAGACTTCCATTTTCGAATGGTTCGCTCTTTCTCAGCGACCTCGGGCCTCCCCCTTCCCCCGACGTTCTCTAGCTTATATTCGGCCATCCCGATCCTCTGCACACCATGTAGATGTGAAAAGTGCGGTCCGATGTCCCCTGAGCCTCTCGATGGCGAGCTTTACTAGGTGGCGCTAGCAACCTTGTCGAATTCATACACGCAAATGTACGTCGTCTGCTTACCGAGCCTTTGCGAGTCCTCTTCAAGTTGACCGCAGCATCGTCTCCCCTCTAGCGTTGCGGCTGACTGTTGTTTCTATCCAGGAGATGCTACTGGGTGAGGAATCGCAGTGAATCGATGCAGGCACTTACCTTCTAGTGACTTCGGCCGTTCCTTCCTCGGGTAATGGAATCGGCGACCTTGCTCAAGCGTTGCCTCCTCCCCTCTTCCACCTGTCGGACGACGAGTAAGTCCCCCACTCAGTCCGGACGATACGTGGGAAACTGGGTACTTACGAGACATCCCGTCCTTCGTGCAGCTGGTCAGCCATGGTTCGTTCCGACATGGACCAGATGCTACGTAGATGTCAGGTAGAGCTGGCTCTCGGTGTCGTTGGCTTTCAGGTTGACGCGTGGATGCGTCATAGCGACGTACTTGAGCTCGATCTGGGGGTGCGATTGTCACCTCTTCTCCGGCCTTCTCGGAACTCGCCGGGGTACAAGACGAGGGTCAACTATTCGATGGCAGATTTGTCCTCTCAATTCCGAGTCTTCATATGTGCGTCGCTTATATCAGTAACCCCAGGGGTGTCCTTCAGTGAAGCACGGCTTCGACCTTGTCCCGCGCGCCGCCTTCCCAGTCATCCCAGCACAATCCCAGAACCGCTGTGTCCCTCCCAGACCGTCCGCCAGCAGGATCTCCCTCTCGTCCAGATGGCCCCATCTCGGCGAGCTCATCCGTGAGCACCCACGTCCACCTCTTCCTTCCCTCCACCTTGAACCCCATCCGCTGCGCCAGCCCGAGCGACGCTGCGTTGTCCGGATGCGTCGTCCACTGCACGCGCCGGAACCCGAGCCCGGGCGGCGACTGGCTCGGCAGCTGCAGCAGGTAGCGCAGGAGCACGCCGACCATGTGCTTCGCGACGTGCGTGCCGCGGAATCCCGGGAACACGACCACGAATCCGATCTCGGTCGAGAGGTTCGCCGGGGACGTGTCGAAGAGCATGATGACGCCCGCGATGCTCCCACCCCAGTCGGGGTGCTCCGCGTCCGGCCGTGTCTTGTCGATCACGGCGAAGAGGACGGCGTTCGGGTCCCGTCGGAGGACCCGCTCAATAAAGGAGAGGGTCTGTTCGAGCGTGCCCATGACAAAGGGGTAGTAGCGAAAGATCTCCTTCGGGCTTTTACCGACGTGCCGCCAGTACGTCTCGGCATGGACGGAGGGGATGAAGGGCACCAGCTTGATGCGCTCGCTCTGCAGTGTCTCCTCGTGCAGAGGATAGGCAAAGTTGATGTCGTACGGAGTGGGACCGTACAACTCAGCCTCGGGAAGGACCTGTGTAAATTGAGGAGTGAGAGTCGGCGGAGGCTGGTAGTTGTTCACCCAAGACATGTTGGCGGGTCTGCAAGATGTTGTGCAGGCTTCGCTGTGAAACTGCGTGCCGGGCCCGGGTCAAGTCGTTCTAACTCGTAGACAATGTGGCCACTCGTATTGTGCGATAGGTAATCTGACAAACTTTCGTGAGCAAACGTAAGTAATTCTCCCAGAGGCTGGAGCGTGGACGATCAAACTACCTCACTTCTCACACCGCTCAAGCCTCAGAGACATTAGCAAAGCCCGAGCGCCATTAGCTTTCAGTCTCAAAGTAGCTGCAGTCGCTTACAAGGATGAGAGGGTATCTGGGACCTGCCAGGTCAGCAACGAGGTGTTGGTCGAGGTTGGTCGGGAGCGGAGCGTCCATTTCGTGCGCGTTATGTCACGCGTTGTGTCACGGTCCGTCACTGGAGCTCTCCAGTAGCCTCTCCTGGTCCGCGAAATTCCGCCGTAGTGCGCTCTGCCTCTCATCACCTCTGCTCAACCTTCTGTATCATCAGTATCTTCTGTAGGATGAGACTCGCCCTCTAGACTTTGCTTGGCAGCTGGTCCAGGACGCCGGTCGATAACTTACTACTGGCTATCACTTCGGCGACCTCGATCAACTCCAATACGGATTTCTCTGTGTTCGTATGTGTCTGGCAGCGTACTTGACTACCAACCACCATCCGCTCCTCTATTCGCTCTGATACACGTTTTCAGCTAACGGCGACCACTACTTAGTGTACCCGCACCACGCACAAGATGGTCTCCCGCTGGGCTCAAGCACGGTCAAGTGTTCGTAAGGAGGGAGAAGGGGGATGTCGACTCCAAGTCTCGAGAGAGGGCAAGGGAAGACTGCTATCATTTGTTGGGAGAAAGGTACGTTGTGCTGCTGGCTGAATCAGTAAAGCATGTCGTGCTAAGTCCAGACGTGCTGCAATGCGCCTACCAGGCTGAGACACCGTTCGCGGTTCTTCTTCCCTCCGAGCTGTGGGACACAATCATCGACTTCCTACACGACGACAAGCGGGCGCTGCGACGCTGCTCGCTCGTCTGCAAGGCTTGGCTCTCTTCCAGCCGATTGCATCTCTTCCACGCCGTCTCTCTTCGCAAACAAACTCTCGCGAAGCTGCCTCCATTTCTTCAAAGCAACGCCGGCATCTCGTCCAACATCAACACTCTCAGCATACACAGGCAACTATCACTCAAGTTCTGTTCGCTTCGAGGCATCTTGTACTTCCTCTCAACACTACGCATCCTGAAGCTCTCTCATTGTTGCGTACTTCCTGGCTGTCCGCCGTGGCGGCCCTGCCGCCCTCAGGCCACCACTTATCCGTTTATTTCTACCCTCACCTTGAACTGTTGCAAGCTACATGCAGTGGAGGACATGTACCACCTCCTCGAGGTCATCACCCTCTTCTCTGCGATCGACTCTCTTCACCTCAAGTTGGACGACCCGGTCCTGCCGGCCTGCGTGCTGATGACCTGATATTCATGAACTGTGCTGCGATCTATCTCTGCGTCGTTCTTACCAGTATTCCTCATCGCCAACTTGGTCTCCGGCTTGGATAACCCGACAGCGCTCAGGAGTCTGGAGTTGTATCGCTGTATGCCCCCGCGACACGACCACGACGACGCGGCTCAGCTACGACGCCTCCTGGACGTCATAGGGCCGACCCTCGAACACCTGGCTATCCTGCCTGAGCCCTACGCACGCATCGTCCAGTAAACCGTTCGGTGCGTACCGCCCCCGCCCCCCTCGTCTCGTTGTAATCGTAGCCTGCTCACATCCCGCGTCGACCTACAGACCGCACACTGGAAGCACTACTCGAAGGCGGAACCCCCGAAGCCCGGTTGGTCGCAATGTGCACCAATCTTTGCCGGCTCGACATTCGGTGCCCCGACCTTCCGCGCATGGTCAATCTGTACCGGCTCCTAGACAGTTTCCAGACGGACTTCAGGTCGGCACCTGCGGCTGCGATGTTCCCGCCTTCGCTCAGCACCGTCCGCTTTGTTTTACGCAACATTCCAAGCAGCTCGTTGGGCCGTTGAACGTCGCAGAGATCGCGCCCTTCTCGAGTCCCTCTGGTCCTGCATGTGGAGCACAATCGAACTGATGTTATGGTTCGGCTTCCCCCGGTTGAAATTCGAGATCGTGGCGGCGAAGGACGCGCCGGTCGCCTCGGAGGACCTCGAGGCTGCGAGAGCTTACCTTGAAAAGCATCTTTCCGTAATGATAACAGCAGGTAGACTTACGGTATTTCCGGACTTGCACGGTGCGTCTTGATTTGATCCACGGCATACTCGACTAACGGTGCTTCCTCCCCTTTTAACATTCAGGTTGACGTTAGAGGAGCATGGATGTTCGCAACGGCTGGTCGATTCGTTGAGTGTCTTATGGTCGAATAGCCAAGTTGTACTGCGCTATGATCGACCGGCGGGCAAGTACTACATAGTGTCGCGGCGAAGTCCCTCCATTGTTAGCGAGTGCTAGAGTTCGTGTACCAAGTCAGCGTAACAAGAAGGATCCTAACTCTGAGTCCTCTGACCAGTGACGGCGGCGAGCTTGATACGTCTTTTCGGCGATATGTCCATGGCAAGTGAGATAGCTGGCCTTCATGTTACATAAGTGAGCAGCTAAATGCAGCTCGAATGCGACTCCGAGAACCATCGTCACGGTCGTCCACCTTGTACATACTGTAACATACATACCCTCACGCGATGTCGAATTGCAGCGTGCAGATATGAGTTTATATGCAACGCGCGAAATGCGAAATGGTGCATGCTAATAGAACATATGGGATACATCGGTGTGTCTGTTCCGATCATGCGTCGTTTGCAACTGAGTCTGCTGCGCGTCCGAGAGCGAGCGACTGCAGCAACTTCTCTATCCTATCTATCTGGGACGTCAGCGCGGACATCTGGGTCTCGAGGGCTGCGATTCGTTTCTCCGCGACGCTGTCCTCCTCGTGGTTATTCTCGCCTACAGGGGGCTCAAGGCAGCGAACGAGTGTGTGCGTCGCTTGGTGGTCAACCGCCGTCACGCCGCCCTTTTCGTCCTCGCATGACTGGCAGACGAAGATGTTCGCGTCCTCTGCACCACAGAGACTGAATGAGACGATGCACACTGATGAGCAGAGCAAAGCATATGACTTACCGGGGCAGTCGATGCAATACATGCAAGGCTGGACAATGGGCCTGGAGCAGGAGACGCAGGTCAGGACTGGAGCCTCAGCCTCAGCCTTCGTCTCTGATGAGTCGGCGGGGCCCAACGAGTCGCGCCGAATGACTTTCGAACTCGATAGGCTCGCACGGGGCCCGCTCGGTGCCCCGACGTTCTGATGTTCTCCGCCGCCGCCACTCGCCTCGCCGGCAGCTGCAGGTTTGGCAGCTCGCTCGAGCAGCTTCTTGGCGCGTTTGAGACCCTCTGTCGCGTTGCGGAG
>WJSG01021640.1:0-15054 GCA_016618145.1 Sanghuangporus lonicericola
AGGCGGAGAGCGCCTCGGCGGAGGTTTGGTAGACCTCCTGCCAAAAGGAGTATGCCGATGTCCAGATACGGACTCTCGTAGCGCCGTCTGTCTTACAACGATACGAGCGGCGTACGAGCGCATGCGTGTTAGAAGCGTGTCTCGCGTATGCGCCACGCGTGTTTCCTTGGAGTACAATTGCATTATTATTGTTCAGACTGTACGGTCACAGATTGGAGAGTGTAGTCTCGTCGACTCTCCATTGTATCTCCGCATGCGAGTTAAGTACTGTGAGTCCATATGAGATCCCTTTCTCCGTCGAGTTTCGATAATCTCGTACCGTTAGATCGAGCACAGAACTCCGCTGGGGTTGCGGGGGACGAGTGGATGCAGACACCATACTTCGTCACAGCCGCATCGGGTCGGGACGTCGAGTGAGTACCATATGCAAGTATTGCCGGTGAGTACGATACCGACTCACTCTGAACTGCGCGACCACTCACTATATGGCAAACATCACGATGGAAACGATCAAGGAGCGCAAAAGAGTGCAAAATTCTTGTACTTATTGCACAGACATAGACCACAGCCAAAGTGCAGAGAGACCTTCACGGGCACGGTCAACGAGGGCCGGGTTAACCTGGGTTAACGCGACAGAACGCGACACGGCGGCAGTGAGGCGCGCACTGCAGGCGCGCAGACGGGCCTGCGGCGGCGCGGTCGTGCCGTGCTCGCCGTTACAGCACTACATACCATGAGGAATATGTTCGCGGCTTCCTCGTTAACCACAGCTCTTCCTCTTACTCTCCCCTTGGGCTCTCTTGATCTTGATCTTACATGAATCTGTCTCTGGGATGATCTGGGCGTCCTCCTCAAGCGCAGCCTTGACACTTGTGGCCACCGTACGGCATCGATATCGGCCAGTCTTCTGAAGTCTTGAGACTGCGGCGCAGAGGCGTCCTACCGCAATGTCTGCTGCATCACTCTGCAGGAGAGGCCATGCAGGATGCGCATGGCCAGGTGGGAGAAGCCGCGACCACATGGTTACTGGTATATGTACGGTGAGTCCGCGAACCCTATTGTCTCCCACACCTCCGCGTCCTCCCATCGCTCGGATCCGCGCGACCAGCAGTCCTCCTTCCTCGCCGTTATCACCCTCCCCGCTGAACGCTTATATGGACTTTACGTCGGACGCCTCGTTCTTTGCGTCCACATCGTCTTTGGACGACGAGATCACACGCTTCCTGGACGACATGTCGCCCGCCGACCCGCAGTCTGCGGAGATCAGTGCGACTACTTACCACTGTCACCACACGCGTTCTTGCTCTGGCACGCCGTCCCCTCAGTGGGCGCAGGATGCGTTTCAATTTTCTTCTAGCGTTGATCCTTTATTGGAGCCATGGAGTCTTCCGGGATACGCCCCGTCGCCCTCGGCGACGTTGACGCTATCCTCCACCTATTGCATTTCTCCATCTGCTACTGTCACCGATGCCTTCAGTCCCAACTCCGAAACCACTCTCGTCGCATCGTCTACATCCTGGGGCTCACCCAGTGAGAATCGCTTCGAGGACTCGGAGGTGGGCATCCAGCCCGATCGTGCGCAGTCTTACTATCACTTTGAACGACCCATCCATCTTCCGGAGCCCCATCGTGCGGAAGTCGGAGAGCCTTTGAGATGTGCTGGATTGGTGCTCGCCGACCCCTTGGCGATGCGCGAGGATCCTGCAGCCGTATACAGAACGCGCGACACCGGGAAGGGGGAGCTGCAGCATGACGGATGGCATGCTGCTGCTCCGTATGACTCGCTTCTTCCCCGGCATGTAGAGGTGGACGCGGATACGTCTGCGGCTGCCCCTACATTCCCCGTCTCTCCGGGTCCGGTTCCCAACTCGGCCGCATCCCCTCAGAGTCAGAGCAAGAGAGGTGCAAGTCGCGAGACCTCCAGCCCCGACGACAGCCCTCGGGCATGCAAGGGCAAGCCCTACGCATGCGAATACGACGGCTGCGTGTTCGGTGAGGATGCATCCCGGAGCGGTATCGCGATGGTTGACGCGGTCCTCTATGCAGATACCGACCGGGCCAACAACCTTACGCAGCACGTCAAGGACGTACATCTCAAATTGCGCCCTTACGAGTGCCACGTATGTGGCACTCCGTTCAAGCGCAAATCAGATCTCAAGCGCCATCATATCTCATACCACACCGACCAGGGCTCCCCGCGCAGGAAGGACGCGGACGGCAAGACCGCCACGGCTCGCAAGAAGTCGAACTAGTCGGCCCGCTCGACTCGCGGTGCGTCCTCCAGTTGCACCCGCGTTCTCGCCAGTCCGAGTCTTCGCTGCTGGGCTGACATCGTCGTGGCCGTCTGTCGGCAGATATCCCCGGGCGCTGACCGCAAGTCGCGAACGCTAACCGTATATTATTTCCCAAGTCGGACGCATCTCCGGGTGGCCAGCCGCTGCGCGCGTGTTGGCCGCTCATATGTGCGTTCGATTTGCTCGGCGGGGAATGATATATGGGTGGTGTACGAGAGTGTACGGGGCTGTGTGAGGAGGGCGGACGCACGGATTGGATTGGAGAATTTGTCCCGCAGCGGCGTGCGTACTCGCTGTACGTGCTGTGTGCTGTGCAGCGGGCGTTGGACACGGATGGCTGGTTTCGTGCTCTTGGGATTGCCTATGGTCATTTCTGCGTCAAGCTTCGATGTATCGTCAAGGTTTCCGGTCTGAATTGTAGAGTACGTTCTCCATCGACGTGCTCGATGTACGGATGAAGGTTATGGTCACGTTTTCAATGGTGTATGCTGCATTGACTCGCTTTGCTCAGTTGGCTGGCTGCAAACCGATCACTCAATCTCGCGACTGCAAGCTCAGCAGGGCCCCTCCAAGCTTCGAGCGTCAAGCACCAAGACGCTTCGCGGCCTTGTGCTCAGGTCTCCCTTCGACGTGCAAGACGAGTACATCCCAGACGACGTCCAACCCGGGCTGCTGCGTGCGTGTATCTTTGACTGAACTCCGCCCCAATGGCAGGCATGCCTCGGGCTCCTCGCTTGGCAATTTTCCAGGGCGAGGAGATTGGACGGCGAACATCCCTTCTTTGCAGGCTGCGTCCTTCCCCAAGGTTCGGGCGGCACAACACGAAGCCCAACTCCGACCCGCTTCCATGCCTTCGCGGCCACTCCGCAGTCACCGTCTGCGGCGGGCGGCCAGGCCACACCCCAAAAGCGTGTCATCTCCGTGGACCGTCCTCCGAAATGGGTGGTGGGACATCCCGTCCGGCACTCCAACGTTACGGCGTGATCAGGGCAACATGTCACAGAAGCTGGGTTTATCCACGAACAAGGTTAGGTTTCTCTCGCGGTGCCGGTGTTGTGGTTCTGTGCCAGACCCTCTGCGGACGTCCCAGCCTCCGTCGCATGACTGGATGCAGCTTTTTCCCAACTGGTATACGCCGCTGCTGCCGGGATACAACTCGTCCTCTATCTGCCTCTCGCCCGACGTCAAACCGTGAGAGCACGTCTCCGTCCGGACCGTCTCTCACGGAAGGTCAGTCCAATGGGCGGTACTCTATTCCCGGTGAGAAGCTGTAAAGTTTTCAAGGTCTGCGGCGCAAGATGGTCCGCTACTCATTGTGCTATTGTGCTGAGTGTCTTCGGCAGTGTTTAGCAAACACCTCGTCGCACGGATGGACGACATCGCGGGACATGTGGGCGTGCTGAAGGGCCCGGTTAGACTCCTGGATCAGTACGTTGGGCCCGGGCTCTGGCCGACCGAACCACCGCTGTTATGGCCGTCACCCGACACACGCGCTCCGCAACTCGAAGCGAAAAGAACCACCAAGTCAGGCGCTGAAATCCTGCCCCAGGTCACCAACGTTCCTGTGTTTTGCTCTGTTTGAAACCGCAAAAGTCAATATCTGGTTTATTATATGGTCTCACGCTGGGTCGGGACGATGCATTCTCCAATTTCCCCCGCGACCGGCCATCCAGGATGTTCTCCGACCCGTTCGCCGATCTGCCAACGCTCGCCGAGCTTACCCGCGGCCTTAATGAGCTTATCGACGAGAACGTCGTCTCCCACTCTCCGGCCAACACTAGTACTGCAAACGCTGTTGAAGAGGGTCCCGGCCAATCCCTACCAATGTTTTTGCCCTCATTCGCCACCGGCTCTCCACCGTACCCTGTCCCGTACCCTGCCCCGCCTCTGTTGGCCCCCGTCCCGACGCTGCCACTGTTCTCTGCCCCGGGACCATCGGCGTACTCAGTCACGACGCCTCTGACTATCTCAGGACCGGCGCCCGCCTCCTTCGTTGGCGCATTCTCTTTCCCCTCCAGCGCCTCTGGCGGTAATCCCCATCCGCCACTCGTTTCGCCGTGCTGGGGCGCCAGGCATTCGCCCGGGGCTCATGTAGTTGGCGTCCAACAGCTGACGGGCCCACTGACACCGACTGTAAACACGACCACCGCCGCCGACGTGCCCGGGCCGTCTACCCATCCCGGCAACGGTCCTTCTCCGAGTCAAGTGATAGATGATTGTATTTGTCCTGTATGCAAGAAAGGTACGTTCGCATCCGCCTGCCGGCAGATGTACTAAGCACCCCGCCTTTCGCAGTGTTCACCCGCAAAGGGAACATGCGACAACACTTCACGACCAAGCACGATCCGACGGCGTCCAAGTACCACTGCCTCCTCTGTGTCCGGCAGTATACGCGCAAGAGCGACTTGACGCGCCACGTCAAGCGGGAGCACGCGGATACGGATACTACCACTTTTCAGTGACGGTATTTAGGCTCTTACACGACTCGTGTTTTTGGCAGCGCTGACACTCTGCTTTCGGCCCCTACTCGTTCCGTCCGCTAGTCCTCCGGCTTTGGTTCAAGACCTGCCGCCAGGCCCAGGGATAGGCTGCCAATCGTACGTCCCGCATTTTCTTTACAGATATCGCACAACAAATTTGCGTCAACACGCGTCAACACGGGTGTCACAGTGAGAGGTGGATTGGATCAGGGTCCTTGGTCCCAGTCCGCCGTCGGTCAGGTGTGCCGCATAGTCAAGACAGGTGTGTTCGGAGTGGTGGGTCGCCGACGGGGCCGGCGCAGCTGTGAGGTATCGTGGGTGTGAGGATTGACTATGCGTCGTCCTCGTGAGTTGGGTCCAAGCTTTTTTCAGTCTCATCTCTATCTCTGGCAAGTCCGCATTCTCTTCGCTCCTACTAGTATGTAATATCCCGATGTACGTCAGTCAGCATCCCGCGAAAGACCAAGGTTTCAGTCTGTTCCTTAGTGCACTCACTCGTAAAGATGATGTTCAAAAGGCTTCTGCATAAATGCCATCCTGACCGATATGATCTCTCTATCGTGTTGGTGTGTGCAAGAGAGCGCGATTTGACTGACCGCCACGCATCACGGCGCTCAGCATACAATTACGTCTACTGAGACTCTGCAGAGTAGTGCCACACATCACCCTGCGCCAGACTCGATAGCTGAAAGCCTCCTCCACATATACTCACCCTTCTCGCCGCCGTTGAGAGGTCGAGGTCGCATCCAGCGCGCAGTTTCAGTACCGTCCGTCGCTATTGAGGGATGGTCTCCCACAAGCCGTCCGGCCAAGTGCTACTCAGAACCCAAGCGGGGCATCGCTAGTCGGTGCTGTCTTCCAGGTCTGCGTCAGTGTGACGAATGTGCCTGACATGAATGATGGAAACTCGAAGTTCGGATCTGCAGTGCTTGTCCTCTGGTATGTACAATCGTCACGATCGCAGACTTGCGCATCAACGTCTCTAGACGAAGAGGATCGCCGCACGCTCAGCCTCCTGGCTTCGCGCTCTGGCGGAGGGCGGGCGGCGCATCATACCCCGAGTAGGCGAAGAGCGTTGTGGCGGGATCGAGGCGGCATAGGCGAACTCCGGGTCCTACAGCGGGATCGCGAGCGTGCATCTATCCTACTGCAGCAGTTCATGGGACGTGGTCGGACTCCCCGGCTGGCGATCAAGGCGAGACCGACCCCCGACGATCTCGTAGAAATCCCGACGTTGTGCGGCTACCGAGGAGTAACTTGGATGGCCTTTATCGCGGACGGGTCGGAGTTGGTAGGTGCTAGAAGCATACCCGGTCCCTGGCGGGGAGCAAAATGGTGAGTTGCAAGCGAGAGAGCGTCGGGTATAAAGACCCGCACCGTCTGCTTGACAGCAGCAGCAGCCGTCGACTATTTGCGCTGGCCCCTCCGATTCACAACTCGCCAATCGTGCTCGGTCTCGATTCGCCACCAACACACGCCCCGACATGCGTCTACAATTCCTCGCCAGCTTGTGCTGCGTGTGGCTGCTTGCGCCGTTCGCCATGGGCGCGAGCATCCACCGAGATACCGACCACGACGGTCACGGTCACGACCACGACGGCCAGGACCATGACCACGATGGCCACGGCCACGAATGCACAAGGCGAAGTGCGACTGTGCGGAGGGAATGGTGCGTGTTATTATTCATGACATGCGACGCACGCCTGACCGAACCTTCAAACACTAGGGGAGCCATGCCGAAGCACGAGCGTCGCGAGTATATCGCCGCAGTGCACTGCTTGAAGCGAAAGCCATCGAAGTTCGAGCCCGGGGTCGTCCCCGCAGCCAAGAGCCTCTACGACGACTTTGTCGCTGTGCACATCAACAACACCCTCTCGGTCCACACCTCTGGCATCTTCCTCGTCTGGCACCGCGAGTTCGTGCACCTGTACGAGCATGCCTTGAGGACGGAATGTGATTATCACGGATCGCAGCCGTGAGTGCTTTCGTGCCTTCTCGCTTCGTTCGGGGCGGTAGCTTATGCGATGATGCTAGGTACTGGGACTGGCCGCGGTGGGCGCACGATCTCGCTGGCAGCCCGCTCTTCGACGGCAGCGACACTTCCCTATCCGGAGACGGCGCGTACAACGCCTCCCAAGGACCATACGAGATCAAACCGGGGGTCACCCTGCCGCGCGGAACCGGGGGCGGGTGCGTGCTCGGCGGGCCGTTCGTCAACCATACCGTAAACTTCGGCCCCTTCGACACCGCGCTCGCGTTCGACCTCGAGATGCCCCCGAACTGGCAGGCGGACACGTCGCGCTGCCTCGTCCGCGACCTGAACACGCACATCTCCTCGCGCTTCGGGAACCAGCAGGTCGTCGACAGGCTCCTGAACGGGTGCAACATCGAGGAGTTTCAGAGCAACCTGACCTCGTTCCCGACGACGCTCGAGGGCTTCGGGCCACACGGCGGGGGACACCTTTCGCTCGGGAACACGATGGCGGACTTCTTCGCCAGCCCGGCGGACCCAGCCTTCTACCTCCATCACGCCCAGGTCGATCGCATGTACACCATCTGGCAGGAAATCGACCCGGAGCAGAGACGGTACGCGCTGAACGGAACACTCACCTTCGGGTACAAGAATGTTACGCCCGAGGCGACGGTCGACACCATCCTCGATTGGGGCGTGCTCGGGAAGCCAAGGAGAATCGGGGAGATCATGAATCCCATGGGCGGGGACTACTGTTACCGCTACGAGTGAGTCGGAGGTGAAGCGTGGGGAGGGGAGGGGGTTTAGTAGCCCGAAAAATTTCCGACAGATTCTCGAGGACATTCGTTTTTGCGTCAATGGATCATTCCTTCCTTGTGACCAACACACCAAAGAATGCTTGAGTAGTACGCACTGTGATATACTCTCGTGTGAGGGCAATTGGAACGTCCGTCGATCTGGTCGCTCTTCGAGTTGGCTCTGGGTGCCCCCGCGGCGACGACCCGCCGGTAATGTGCTAGCGGATCTTCCTTTTAGGTATCGCTCAACCAGAGTCGTTGTTTTGCGGCTCGTCAAGGTGTCAACAGCACGTAAAATGCGACGGAAGAAGAGAGCATGAATTGAGAAGAGGAGAAGTTGAGGACAAGGTCAAATTTGCCGGCGCTTGAGCTTCCATCTTGAGACATGCCGAGTGATCCGCTGTGATCCGAGCCTTGAGGCGGTTAGACTAAGAAAGCAGATCGCGCGAGCTTGAACACCGCTGTCATGATCTCTGGGTGGGAGGTAAGTACGTCGCTATATCATTGAGCTTGAACTCTGCACGGTGGAATTTCGATGTATCGGCCGGTAAGTACTTCTAACCAGGATCGAACCAGGACGGCTAACCCATCGAGACGATCTTTGCCCCAGTACTTCAACAGACCCGGGGCACTGTTACCACCTCATCTGACTTCAGACTATGACTCATTTCAGCTACATGGCTGCGCTTCGAGCGCGTTCACGCAGTCTCCGCGGTTATTTCAAGGACAGCTGACCGGTAGAAGTACGCCTGCCCTCGGAATGCCTCGCCGCTGGGTCTTCGTACGCGTGGTTGGGACGCAACTGGATAACGTTCCTGCTCCGCTTTCTCTCATGCATCCGAACTCCGCACTCGGCTTGCGCGCAAGATATATACATATCTGGAGATGCGTTTGCGACGATGAAAATGGTAAGTCGATCGCCACGCAGCTATCCCGGTCAAACTCTCTCTTATCGATATTGAACTCGAGGCCCATGTAGTGCACGTTGCATGGCAGAAGCTTGACTTCGCGCTCCGCGCAGACACTGACGCAGTCTGCGTGTGCATCTATGTCGCACGCTGCCCAGCATATATACGGCTTCTCAGGGCAGCAATGCGTTGTGTTCGACCCGCCTTATGCCTGCTCCTCAATTTCCTCTCGACATGCCTCCTGCTGATATGTTCGCTAATTATGCTAGACCCTTCCCCTTCGTTAATGATTCTCACTATAATCTGGAGCTCGACTGCAGCGTCCCCAACGACATCGACGCTGCCTATCCCCTGACTGGGAACTATACTCCCGACATGATTCCTGGGGAGGCGTTTCTTTCCCTCGAACCTTTGAGATGGCCGGACCGCTGTCAGTTGCACGCAGCCCTTCCATCCCCGGGTACGTATCGAGTCCATATCTGCTTCCATGCGCATCTCACACCTCGCAGAAGCGGCGAAGGCCGTCCTTCTCGCAACTCTCTCCCGGTTGTCCCCTCAGGAAATACGGGAGGTTGCCTGGATGGCGGCCGCGATAAGCGCGCCCTCAAGTCCCGCTTCACGTCTCGAGGACAATCCACCTCAGGCGATCTACGGCAGTCCGTTCGGTTCCTCGGAGGTCGTAGTGCCTCCCAACTATCTCACGCACTCGGCACTCCAGGCCGCATGGGCGCCGGACGCATCCGCGTACACTATATACTTGGATGACAACGGTGTTCGCCAGTTCAAGTGCAACTGGTTGTACTGCCCCATATGTACGTCGCCTCTTCGTGCCAATGTCACCGCTATCAGCGTTACTTTGCTGACCTTGCTTGTGGTGCTTTACAGCTATACAAGGGCGTCTCAGTAACTTCTGGGACCACTACGAAACGCACAACCCTGACCGAAATGTCTTCCGATGCGATTGGCCAGAGTGCGGTGCTACCCGCACGAGGGAACACGAGCTCAAGCGCCACGCTCAAACGCACCTCGAGACCCCACCACTGAAGGCCCCGCAAAAGCACTCAACCACGAAGACCTTGAACAAGAACAAGGCGCGTCGTCCCAGGCCTGGGGCGCCCTACTAATTCCGCCCACGGTACGTCCTACACCCCTGGCTGTCCATCTTCACTGCTTGGAGATACCAACGACGCCTGAGTCCGTCGATGACCTCTGATGCACTTTCTCATGACAGACCGTGAGTGGAGACACCCTCCTGCCCTCAAGTCATACCGTTCTTCGGCAACGCGCAAAACCCGTCGGGTTACTCGTGTAGTGGAAGAGTCGCATGATTCGATGTAGGACGGTTGGCCGCCATTGGAGATATTGGGCGAAGCATCTCTCTTCATTGGGTGCGATTCCTGTGAATCGCCTTCAATGATTGGAAATATTCCCTCAATATCTTTGATGTACCGCCGGCATTGGTGTCCGAAGTGCTGCAACTCCCAGAGTGAATCTGACATAGTTTGTACGAATACGATGTGCTGTTCCGATCTCAAATTCTCATGTCCTGGCTCCCGATCGACGTGTTCTCGTTCTCTCCTGTAGTATCACTACATACATGCGAAGGTCTTGATAAATATAGTTGTTCCATCTCGTCTCGACGAGAGCGGCCGACTCGGTCTCTGCTCGCGCAGCCACTATCACACAACTCGACTGTCTCGACTGATTCCGACTTCACCACGCTTGTCCCACAAACTACACTCCATCATCTTACTATGCCCGGCCCTCGTCGCCACCGTCCAGCCCCATGGCTCTGTGATCCCAGCTGCACCGCACCGAGACGTCGAATCGGACTCGGAGCTTCCGTCGCGTCCGATTCGATGCACGGGCTGGTGTGGAGCGCGCGACCGACGCTGATGCTCGACACAGTCTCAGCGTACTAAGGCGGATTGGGATGAAGTCGGCGGAGCCGTCTGCGTTGCTTGAGGATGGTCTTAGAGACGCATGAAGATATTGCGCCGTAGGTGAAATTGCGGCTAATAGGCATTGGAGTTTGCTTTGATAGTCGCGCCATAGATGCAGAGAGCAATGTCTGTATCTGGAGCGACTGATGTGAGTAGCAAATCAGTGCGCAGCCCCGCAAACCGCTGGAAACATTCACCAACAGAGGACGAGTTCGACGCAGCTTCAGTCGGGCGAGCTCCAAGTGATCTTGACTGAGCGGCCCGCCCTCCTCGCGGCCTTCTCGAAAGCATCCCTGTCCGCGCGAAGGCTTCCTCTGCGCCCCAGAAAGTAAGGGCTTTGCACGAGAGACAATGCTACTTACGTGATGCTGCCATCGCGGATCGAGGAGCAGTCTCTGCCATCCGAGTGCGAGATCTGCATGCATGCATGCATCATCCCATGATATCTCTAAAAAAATGCATGCATCATCCCATGATATCTCTAAAAAATGCATGATAAGAGTCCTCGTATCCCAGAAGCCAAAGTAGCGGCACTTATGTTCTGAAGATTCCGAGCGGCGTTCGATGCTATGGTGGCTATAGCACAATTATGAGTGATACTCAGTCGGTGTCGGTCGTGTGACGTACTAGTCCGACTTCGTGCGTACTCACCCGGACTTCACTGCAAGGCTGCGGTATGCGTACTTTAAAATTGAGCTTTGTATGCGTGTACCTCGCTGGCTCGCGGTGCACGTAGGAGACTGAGCGAGGTCAATGATTATAAGGAGGTTAAGTACAACTCAGACGACGTGCGAAGCGCCGGTCAAGAGGACTGTGTGCACATGTTGTGATTGTGGCTAAACCGTCCTGTCACGGCGCTACATACAGTACGGCGCCGGCCAGATGTCGTCCTCGAGCTCTCATCCTCCTCTTCTCCTTGGCTTGCTCTTGTCTACCTCTGTGGTCTTTGTATCGAACTATAGCCATTTCTGAACGCCTCCAATGAGGAAGACACAAACATAAGTAGCGGGAAGACGGACTCACACAGGGACAGAGCGGCCGCAAATCGGAGCGCGGTATGCACGCGGTATGTGACAATCTGTAGCCGTGTGGCTCTATTTGCGCGTGCTAGAGGCGCACGGTCTTTGGGATATTCTACGCGAGTTCTGGAGCGGGTGCATCGTAGTCTCGTGCGTAACGTACGTCTTTCACGCGACTATCATCACTCTCTATGCACAGTCGCCGTTCTGGCCATATAGATCTCGGCGATCAGGATAGTATGTACGAGAATGAGGAGGATGAGTGAGACTCGCTCGCGCTAGACGAGGCAGCTCACTCAAGCCTCCCATTTTCTCTGTTATCGTTGCAGAAGATTGACGGTGCGGTGGGACGTCTGCAGGGTATGGGATGTTTTTCGTCCTAGCTATTTCATCGTATTTACACCCTCGCTGTATGCGACGATTGTCTAGAGTGGCAGACTCGTACGTGCACATATCCAATTGCACTGGAAGGAACGCCTTTCTCCGCTGTGCTATCACCGAGGGACTGTTACCCAACGCAACTCCTGCCCTCTTCATCGGTAAGTGATGTCAAAATCTCGCCAATCGGTACTCTTCCTGATTGTGCAGACGAGAGACAAGGTCAAGATTGGGTCCTTCTGCGTGTGACTTCTGCCAGGAGCGCGCTCGTACTCGGAGAAGCCGCCTCTAGCCTAATGCACACGGAAACGAGGCTCGGCACCAGTCACAGCAGTCTGGCAGAACAGCAGGCACCACGGGAACGAATACATATAAGATCTGACTCGCTCCGCTCATCTTCTGGGCGGTTCAACCTCCCTTCCTAAGACCTGTATGCACCACCATCTATGCTCACTACGCTCAACAACGATCGACTCTATGCTTACGACTCCTCTATGTTCCCTCTCGAATCGTCGCCCGATAATCCGGCGACGATACGATCCACGAGTGGGGCTGTGCCCGACCCGTGGCCATTCTGGGCAGGCGATCACCTCGCCACGACCCTCGACGGCGCCGCCGCACTCGAGCTTTCGGAAGATCAGTTCGAAGCTTGGCTCAGCGAGCTATGCGCGGTGCCTGCCATACCGGACATATCCACTCCCCCGCCTTCAGCTACTCCCGCGGGTACTCCTTCGGACTGCCCTCTCTCTACGCCGCCGCCGACATCGGCTGTGCCGTTCTGCGTGTCACCTATCGACACCGTGTTCAGCGTAGTCCCCTCCCTCTCCTCTCCCAGTGCAACTGCTTCTCCCGATTCCCTTGGACATTTGTCCCCCACGACACCCAACTTGCCGTCCGTCCCGATCCCTGTCAAGGCCGTCACCCTTGTCACATCACCTTCGTCAGGTCTCCCACCGCCGACACACCTCCCGACGGGATTTCTCGCCCTCGAGCTGCTCGAGACCCGCCCGAACGTCGCTCCTGGCCCTCCCTTGTACATACCGGTGTACACCATGCCATGCACCACTTCAGCGACCTCCATCGTTCCTCCACCTTCGCAGACTACACCCGCAGTATCAGAGATGTCGCTAGTCGACGTCGCTCTTCCACTAGGCTCCCCGCGCAGGCCGCGACGTACCCGGTCTCGGTCCGTACAGTCGAAGTCTGCTGGACAGACTGCGACAAAGCTATTCAAGTGCCCTATACCGGAGTGTGGAGGTATGTCGTCCATGTAAAGCACCTTGTTTCGATCTGCCGAGCGCTCACCGTCTTCGTTTCATTGCAGTGGTGATCAAGAATCGTGTCTGCAATTACTACCAGCATATGCGGGAGCAGCACGACCCCACTTTCCAGCGTGCCAACTGCCCCCACTGTCCATGCTCTTACACACGCCCTTCCGAGCTCAATCGCCATATTCTCAAGAAACACCCATCGCCCATCACTGAGGACATTCACGCGGTCACCGGTATGTCGTATTTCTCGTTCCTCTTCGCCAGTTGTATCGCAACCCATCGCTGATGTGCTTACCAGTGAACCCCCCCATCTGAATCCGTCGCCGTCTACCGAGATGTGTCTTTCCCTGTTGCTTGGCATGTCCAACCGACAGGTTTCGACACGCCTCTCCGGACCCCAACGGCTTTCCATGGAGGCGTGCGCACTGTCGTGCGTATGGCGCTCCCAACGCGCTCCCAGCACCCCCGGTGCGCGCGCATTTCCCCGGACATTATCCCTCGACGGACCACACATGGCCTCTCCGCCCTCGTCCCCATCAAGATCGACTTCCGCCCGTTTCAAGACCTTGCTTGCAAGCTCTCAACACCCCGGCTGACGATCATGATGAGGACGAGGACGTAGAGGCCGCGTGTTGTCCCTCGAGCGATATTGTTCGGGGAGATGCGCGCGCATCGTGGGTGCTGGGAGCTCGTTGGGCGCGCCGTACGTACTGCCGTGCGCTTCCACGGCCCAGCTGCTATGCTCCTCTCTCTCTTCTACTCTCCTCTCCATCCTCTCCCTCCCTCCTCTCCCTTGGCTCTATCCCCCGTTCGTACGACTCGTTATCTGTGCGCCTGGGGCGTATGGACTCGATTTCGACAACTGTGTACACGCCACCCCATCCTCGGCATCTATCCCAATCATGTCCTCATTGCCACTTATAGAAGTAGCAAGCACCTGCGCGCATGGCCGCGCAATTCTAGGCTTGCTCTTGCGGCACTGACCGCTCCTTGATCTCAATCACACTCCCTCGACACTCCACTCCTTCGGCGCTGCGGCGATTCAACTCGCTCGGAACATAGCGTCCCCACGAGCGCGGTGCGCTTGATATACGGGCATTCGCCCCTCCCCAGCCTCACGGACGACTCGTCCGCCGAGTCGTCATCGTGTTGACTCTTCTCTGCTCCCCCCGTCCCGCTTCATTCAAGTATTCTGCTTTGGGCACACGACGCGCTCGCCGCTGATACACGCATGACGATGTTAGCATTCTTTCCCTGCCATATGCTGTATGCACTCCTCTTCCTCATTTATTCGCGCCGCCACGACGTTATCAAGTAGTGATGCAGGGTCCGGTCCGGTCCGGTCTTTTGACCCTTTTTGGTCAGGACCGGGACCGGGACCGAGACCGGACCGATCCAATTTTTAAGGACCGGGACCGGACCAAGCGCCTACTAGGACCGGACTGAGACCGCGGTCCAGTCCCGGTCCGGACCGGTCCAGGACCGATGTGCAGTCCGAACCAGTCCTGGACTGGTCCAGACCGGTCTCAGCACCAGAATTTTGCGGCACCAGCCAGTATTGAACTCGGGCATCCACCAAAATGGCTGGAAATACACAAGCACTCTACCAACTGGGCCATAATGCCTTTACAAGGACTGAATACAAGCAGAATCTATTGGCCTCTGACTGAGATAAGATAAGATGAGATAAGCGCGATCAAAAATGCGTAATCTGGGTCAACATAAGTCATGATAAGCTCATGAAATGGTCAAACAATTCACAAAACATTCAAATAAATTGTGAAAAATAGCGGAAAATAGGGGGGAAAATACCTGATATAATAGCGGTCCAGGACCGGTCCAGACCGGTCCAGGGCAGTCCTGAATGTCACTCGAGGTAGCCAGGACCGGGACCGGGACCAGGACCGGACTGATGTAGGACCGGACCAATATCAGTCCTAAATCAGTCCGGTCCCGGTCCTGGTGCGGTCCTGGACCGGTCCCAGGACTGGA
>WJSG01021648.1:0-14947 GCA_016618145.1 Sanghuangporus lonicericola
ATGAGAAGTTAAGCTCGGGAGGCAGTGGGTGAGTTACAGGAAATCCTGGGACCTGGACGTACTTAAGGGTACGAGTAAGCGCCACTGAAGGAACCTTGTTCACCGTAGGGCCGCAATGCGATAGCGTGTGAGTAGGCGGCTGGGATTTCCGCCCCACTGGCATCGATGGTGGTTTTGTGATGATACGCCGGTCGTACATAGTGCAAGACCGCACGTTGGCGATGCTGGTGTTGAGCTCCAAGTCGGCGGAAAGACGGACGGAAGTGCCATCTTTGAGTACGGGACGAGAAGCGGACGGAAGCACAGTTCGGACCAGCGTGCGCCCAGTCTTGTGAACCTTCGGATAACATAAGCGCCTACCGGAGCAGGACAAGACTGAAACTCACTCACACCCCATCTGACGGCCTGCTCACTGTGAGCCGCGCTCCTCTCCGCTCTTGTCAAAGGACCGTAGCGAACACGAGGTGGTCGTATACAGGCCGGAGCCTCAGGTCGAGCGGCGGATCATCCTGACATTCTTGTGCCAGCCGACACTCGGTGCGAACAAAGCTGCTGAACATCGAAGCGTTCATAGACGGCCCGGGATCACGCTATACCAACAGCATAAAGATCAGCCTTTAACTTGTTCCCAGACGAGAAGCCAGATTACTCACGCTAGTGCTGTACTGGCGTCGTGTATCGTGCACTCATTGAATGCGGTGGCGCCGCGGGCGCAGGCACGGCAACAACACTGGAAGCAGGTTCAGGTACCGAGGGGATGTTGATACTGCTCTCCGCCGACAGACGTCAGACGTGCTCGGTGTGTATCTCGGCGGCACTCGGCACACCACATACCGGCGCGTAGTGTAGTTACAGCTGCGCCGCGCGTCGCACGTTGAGGTGTACGACTCGGAGTACACAGGTGACGTACTCCCCGATACTGCGTCTAAGGTTGCGACAATCAGATACACTGATATGGCTGCCGCTCTCGCTATTACGCAACATAGCAAGTGGATGGACGCCAATCGGTCCGAGCAAGCAAGGCAGAGCTCGCGCAGGGCCCATTCGTCGTAAAAAGTGTTCAGCGACAACAAGTAGACATAGGCAGTCTCAGAAAAACCAGTCATCAGAGGTGTTGTTGCAGCTGGAGTTGAGTTCGACATACCTGGTGATCGGATACTGCAGTTTCGTTCCAAGGCCTGAGCCTCAGGCTAGCTAGACAAAGACGACCCTCTGGAAGCTAGATCCGAGTGCGGACAGGTCCTGGAAAAGATCAAACATCATCAGTTCCAACCCAATAATCCCGAGGTGTCCGTGTGAGATGAATGAGACCGTGCCCGTCCAAGTCCTTCAGAGTGAAGAGCCTCACCAAGAGGTCGGAGTTTGAGATATATAGAGCGCTCGTACCACCTCCTCCACCTGGAAGCGCCCAGTCTGCTGTTTATCCTCCTTGTCCCGGACCTCCGATCTTCAAGACGTGTTGTCTACACCGGCTGAGAACTACGTATCTTGTTGAGCGACTGCTATGACTACTGTGTTCGAGGTAATTGAGATTCGCGCCAGCAAACCACTGGAGCATCAAATGGATCCCAGTTTACAGTAGCCGCCGTGAGGGGCACGGGCCTACCACTGCAAAGGGGTTACACTAGTGAGTATGTGCAACATTCGTGTCGAGCTCATTTGAACGCACTGTGATGGTGAGCTGACCTCTGCGTCCTGGGCCGGGTACTGACTCGATGTGGAATGGGAGACGTTCCTGGGACCCACAGGTCTCAGTGCCAGCGAATACTTACGGCGGCCCGCGGGCTTGGCTAATCTCCGAGTCGCAGGATCAATATGACCGATACAACTCAGCGGCGCGAAGGGCTTGCCATTGCAAGTTGAACTGTACAAGCGAGGACACGACAATATACGCTTTTGTTTGCACGGCCCGTGGATCACTCCTTCGAATGGGAGACTCAGAAATCCAAGCTTTCTCTCGGTTATCGGACAACCGTACCTTTTGATCACAGGTGCGCTTTTCACAATACAATTCTCAGTGGACCTACTGACACCGAGCACCTGTCAGTGACAACGTCACCAACCGACGAGTATACTTATCTCACTGTTGTCAGCCCGAGCACCATCCCCGAGGGCAGGCATCACGATACGCGTCATGCCCGGTTGCATCGATATATGTCACATCAAGCATCGCATGCTCACGTACCCGACCCTCGCCGACCAGCTGAGCAAGAGGCAGACTCAGACTCGGTCTACTCAACTCGTAACTTTCCGACGCCGGCTGCTTTCTGAACGGTTAAAAGGCGTGCGCCCATGCCGGTGAGTCGCGCACCCCTCTCTTTCCGGATATGTCCTCTCACGCACCCTCAACCAAGCTTATACTTATCATCGGCGGCACCGGCGCACAAGGCCTGCCCGTAGTCGACGCCCTACTGAAACCGTCCGATGACGGTTCTCCGTCCCCATACTCTGTGCGCGTTCTCACTCGAGACACGACCAGCGCTCGTGCCCAGGAGCTCGCAAGGAAGGGCGTCGAGCTCGTCAAGGGTATGTGCCGCTTTGCTTGATCCCTCTCAGTTTACTCACTTCACAGCGTACCTCTTGCAGGGTCCGTAGATGACTTCTCGAGCGTGCTTGCCGCCTTGAAGGGTGCCTATGGGGCCTTCGTGAACACGGACAGCTTCACGCTGGGGGAAGAAAAGGAAATATTCATCAGCATGCGCATCTTCGAGCTCGCAAAGCAGATCGGAACGCTCCAGCACTACGTGTATAGCGGTCTTGACTATTCGTACAAGGTTCGTCCGGGCTTGTTTCCCCTCGTATCGCATCTCCATGACCCTACCGCAGCTTGGAGGCTACAATCCGGCCTATCGTTGCGTGCACCATGACGGGAAGGCTCGCGTCGGCGACTGGATGAGGGCACAGCCGTCCGTTGTCAGCGACGACAACATGTCCTGGAGCATCCTCACGACTATGGTGTACATGGAGATGCTCACTATCGTTCGTATAACGCCTTTGTACTGCCTTGACCCCGAGCTGAACGGTCGACTCACGCAGCCGATGATGGGCCCTCTCAACAAACGGGCCGACGGGACCTATGTTTTCGCCACGCCCATGGGTAACGGCCACGCCCCCTTCGTCACACTCGCCGACATCGGCTTTTTCGCGCGCTACATCTTCGACCGCCGCGCGGAGACCTCTGCGCGCGAGCTCAAGATCGCAAGCGACTGGGTCGACTGGCCGACTCTCGTCTCGACATTCACCAAGGTCACGGGCAAGCCTGCGGTCTACAAGCGGCTCACCACGGACGAGTGGTTCGCCCTGTGGGAGCAGGACGACATCAACAGGCCGCTCGCGAAGGAAAAGCAAGTGCCCGACGGCTCGACGACGTGGCGCGAGAACTTCACGTGCTGGTGGGCGCAGTACCGCGACGACCTGATACAGCGCGATTTCGAGTGGCTGCGGCGCGTCAACCCGCACGGGCATACGCTCGAGAGCTGGATGCGGGAGACGGGGTATACGGGCGACATCAACACGGACTTGCTGAAGGGCATGCAGGATGGGAAATCTCCTCGTCTCAATCTGGAGCGCATAAAGAACCTCTGATCTTGTACAGGTTGCTCGAGTTGCTGAGCAGATTGTATGTACTATGATGGGACTCGAGCCAATGTACGTGCTATTACGGGCGATGACGCATCATGGGGTATGAACACAGTACAGACATCAAGTGTCGTGGTAAGTTATGCCAGAAAGCAACATATCTTATTACACAGAGCATGTAGCCTTAGGGGATACCCCAATCGAATTTTGCGGCGTACGTACGGATATGGTCCGTGTAGAATGGTATCATATATGCGAGCTCCTTATCCGCGGCCTTGTCGTCACCCGAATAGAACGAGAGGTCGAGAGAAGCGAGCTTCGGCAGGCCCCTCATAGCTCTGCGGCGCAGGCTCTCCATAATAAAGCCCATCGCATCGTTATCCCACCAGAGATATTCCATGCTCAAATCCTGCAGTGCGGGACATAGCGCATGCGCGACATCTTCGTCCAGAGGGAAGGATCGGCCGCTGAGAGCACGCCATATCGGTCGCACTTCCTGGCCAGGCAGGACGTGCAGCGCGCGCAGTCCGGGGAACGCGGCGAAGAGGTCCTCCCAGACTTCGATGTCGCCGTCGACGGTGTTTGGAAGCAGGTTGATATCGAGGTCCTCCACTGATGCGCTCCTGAAGATGTGTGCGAGCTCTCTGAGAGCACGCCCAGTGTAGGTCTCCAGATCGTCTGGATCGAAGCTGGAGCGTAGTCGGAGAGTGATAGCGGCGTGCGGGGACGTAGCACGAATGTTGAACCATCCACATCCGTCGAACGTGATTTTGGTAGCCGACTGCAGCACGGGCAGCTTCCCTCGATTTTTAGGCAGTATCGACGTCAGGAGCCGCCGGTCAGTGCCGACTGGGGAATCGATCCAACCAGTGAGGCGAAGCGTGGTGTGGGCGTGGATGGAGACGGAGGACAGGAAGAGGCCGACAAGAGAGGCATTATCCCCGACTACGAGCTTGCGTAAACGCGGCAGATTGACTTCCCGCTCGAATTCGGGATGGGAGATAGTAGAAATGAACCGATGGAGTCGGAGTTCTTCCAGCTCGGGACAGCCCGCGAGGACGTCCAAGAAACGCTCGAAAGGTAGAGCCGGGTCAAGGGAATGGCATCCGTAGAGATGTAAATATCGCAGATGCGACACGGCTGATGGCTCCCAGGGGAATCCCATGTAGGATAGACGGAGGCGTCGCAGGTTGGGGAAGTGCGCGGGGTGGAAGTCGATGGTCGGCGTCGTGCCACGTGGATCGTATTTTTCGGCCTACACACCTAGTTCGTTGAGCACGGGCATGTCCGTGGAAAGCAGCGCCTGGAGCGGAGGGACGTCCGCGTGCCTGACTCGGGGAAGCAGCAGCTTGCGCAAACGATGCCTTTCCTGGACTAACAGCGGAATTGAGGACAGTGTGGTCGGATACGAATGGAAGTAGAGTTCGAGGGCCCCTCCTTGCGACCGGTCCAATGCAAGCTGGAGCCATTGCAGATTACTCTCGATGTCGATCGCCTGCCACAGGATAGGATATGCGCGGCCAACCTCACGCCACCGTCGACATACTAGCATGAGAGACATCCAATGGCAGGCGTGTATTCGCGGAGGTTGGACATCCCATTCGTGCCAATGTTGATCAGACGCAAACATCCTGCTGAAGATTTTGAAGATGTACACCAAAATCTCGTCGGGTAAGCGATGGATGGTCGGCCCATTGTACGGACGAATGGCCAGGGTTCCAGATATTCTATGGAGGGCTCGTCAGTTCAAACTTATGACATCGCCAAATTGAGCGCAAGATGCTCACAGCGAGTTCGCGGTCATGCCTGAAAATGACCAGTGGAGAGCCTACGACCACCTAGACATGAGTAAGTACGACGGCGTCGAAGGCGGACAGACCGAGCGAACAGATGCGGTACTTGTCCATTATCAAGAAGTTTACCTCGTTCTCATACGGAACACCAAATAGTGGTGAGGTGACGGCTGGTGACGGTCGAGCACAGGTGGCGACTCGCGAGCTACAGCAAAATCGAGCGCGCATCACGTGACCGTGAATCTAGTAGAATACTTAGCGTTGTTACTTCGATTGCCACCGCGAGCGGATGCCACAAGTCCACCTGCCACGACGGGAAGGGGAACGGGAGGATGACAAGAAGAGGATGGCAATATGCTTACTGTCGTACAAGGGGCACATCACCAACAACGAGCTTCTGTAGCCGCGAGAGGCTTATATCGCGTTCGGCCCCACTACGCCAGTGTGCGATCGTTGAGATGAACATGTGGAGCCGGAGCTCCTCAAGCTCGACACAGATTGCGAGGACGTCCAAAAATGTCTCGAAGTGCAGAGGCGGGTCGGGGGACTGACATTTGTGCAGGTGCAAGAAGCGCAGGTTAGAGACGGCGAATGGCTCCCATGAAAAGGTGATGTGAGATAGACGGAGAAACCGCATTCTTGGAAAACGCGCGGCGCGAAATCGGCAGTTCGACTAAGTACTGTTGTACAGCAAGTAAGTACTAATTGCGAGACCATGTGAATTTTGCAGTGTATGTAGAGAGATGATCCTCGTAAGACGGTATCATCAGGTCTGTCTCCGTAACGACACCATCTCGCTGACTTTTAGAATCTATATCGTATGTAAAGCCGATGTTCAGTGAGTCGAGCTTCGGGAGACCTCTGAGATGCCTGCGACGCAGGCTTGCTAGGATAAAGTCCATCGCCTCCTCGTCCCACTGCAGGTGTTCGATGTCTAATACCCGCAGCTCCGGACAGAGGACCCCCTGGTAGTCCTCAGGCTCCTCCCATGGGTAAGACCACCCCCCAAGCGCATGCCATATCGGTCGCACCGCCTGGCCCGGCAGAACGTGCAAGGACCGCACTCTGTCGAAAAAAGCGAACAAATGCACCCAGACCCCGCGTTCATCCACGGTGTCCGGACCGCAGTCGATATCAAGCTCAGTGACTGGCGCATGCTGGAAGATCTGCGCTACTTCTGTGAGGGCACACTCGGTATATAACCCCTCTAGGTCGAGCTCTGAGCGGAGTTTGAGAGTGATAGAGGCGTTGGGGGCTACACCGCAGACGTGGAATTCGTCGTAGTTTCGGTCGAAGGTGACCTTCGTGACGGCTTGCAGAACTGGCAGCCTGCCGTGGTCTGTCGGCAGCAAAGACGCCAAGAGGAGATTTTGCGCATTGACCAGTATCTCGGCGTCGACCAAACCAATCACCCGAAGTGTGATGTCGGAGGGGAGAGTTATCGAGGAGAGGAAGAGAGCGGTGAGGTGCGGCACGTCCCCGACCACCAGTTTCCGTAACTGCGGAAGGCTGACATTGCGCTCGAATCCCGTAGGCACGTTGTGAGCGATGGTGGAAATGAAACGATTCAGCCGGAGCTCCTCGAGCTCGGTACCGCTCGAGAGGACGTCCAGGAATTCCTCGAAGGGTAGAGAGGAGTCGAGGGAATGACAGTTGTGTAGGTGCAAAAAGCGCAGGTTCGAGATAGCGGACGGCTCCCATTGGAAGGTGATGTGCGACAGGCGTAAATATCGCAGCCGGGGGAAGCGCGAAGCGGAGAATCGAATCGAAGCGGGGTCGGCTTGAGGAGTGTCTGCGTTGTCTTCCACCCATAGGCGGAGCTCGTTCAAGATGGGCATGTCGGTAGAGAACAGGGAATGAAGCACGGGAAGATGTGCACCTTCCATGGAAGGAAGTAACAACTTCCGTAGACGATGTGCTTGCTGTGTCACGAGCGAGATTGACGATAGGGCGGTAGGAGGGGAGTGGAAGTATAGTTCGAGAGCCGCTCCTTGCGAGCGTTCCAAAGCCAGGCGCAGCCATTCCGGGCGACTGTCGATGTCGATCGCCCGCCACAAACGCGCTGAAGTGCGTCCCACCTCGCGCCAGCGACGGCAGACGAGCATGAGGAGCGTCCAATAACCGTTGTGTCGTCGACGCGGCCGGACGGTGAATTCGTACTTGAACCGCTTCCGCCATGCCCCAGCCTCGCTGATGTATACAAAAATGTACACCAGGATTTCATCCGGCAAGCAGTGAATTGTCGGCCCGTTGCTGTGAGTAATCACAACGGTCAGCTCGTGAGTTTCGACAAACCCCCAACCGAGAGATGCTCACTATGACCTCTCTGTCATCGCAGACGCTTGCATCTTCGCAGAAAATTCTACGCAATACAACCGGAATATCGACGACGACCTTGACGCACATTTGAGTCAGTTGACGCGCCATGTGGGACAGGCATTGGTGGAAGATTCCGAGTCTAATTACCTTTCCGGCTGTGACTCTTGCCCCGTTTCCGACGTCTTCACTGGAAGGAGGACAATATGGGAGGGATATTTCGTGGAAGATGGCAGGTTGCAAGAGTCCACTGGCTGCTGGCGACTCAACTTGAACCTGCTGGCAACCGCAGATCGACACGTGACCGCGCTGGATCTGGATAGTAATCCTATTGGACCGATTTGTTCGGCGGCCATTGGTCGGAGACGGGACCAAGTACTTATTCCGATGCGGATAATGTGTAGTGCGCGTCCGCGTTATGCCCAACCGGCACGGAAACACGAAGGGTACAATGGAACATAAGTACTCATTAGGTGTACGGATCGCCTGTCATTGCTCGAGAGAGGGATACAGTCATACATACACCGGTTTTGCAGGCGAGGTACTCAAACATCCTCGTACGTGTATAGATTTGGCCAGTTCTGCCTCTCTTTGTACTCCACCTTCCCGACCAAACCACGGCTCACCAACACGCTCTCGCAATCCCGCGCGCGTTGCCCTGCCGTCGCCCACTTCTGTGCATCCTCCTCAAGTGCTTCCGGCCCGTCACGGATCCTCTCCGACAAGCACTCATACACAGAGCAGAAGGTGAGCGGCGCGTTTCTGTTCCAGGGCTTGCGATCCCAGGAATCCTCGATCGCGCGGAACCCGCGGATGCGGACGACTTGGAGGCGCGGGCATGGGGCCCGCTGATATGCATTCGCGACTACCCGGCCGCATACGAAGTCAACGACTTCGAGCGAGGCCGGCACGAGTTTGATAGCGTCGAGCACGGGCTTGGGAATCGGAGGGTTGCCCAAGGCAGTGATGCTCAGCTCTCGCAGTAGGGTGAAGTGGTCGAGGACCGTGCGCCACTTGACGCAGTGTACTTGGTAGGATCCAATATCAATGCGGAGCACCTCGATAGGCGCAGCGGCAAAGAGGCTGAGTTGGCGGAGACTCCGTGCCAGTTATTCTGAGTGTTCCGGCCCTTCGCCATCGAGTCCGCGCGGTTTAGAAGTGACGGGCGTGCGGAGAGAGAGTCGTCGACGCTGCGAGTGCTGACGGTAGGAGGTCCATATGCGACTAAGAGGTTCTCGGACTGACGCGCCTGCGCGTGCACCTCTGTGACAGAGGAGAAGATAGGTACGGTAGTCCGGTAGTCCTGGGGAAGAGCGGAGGAGAGGCCTTCCTCGCGTAGGACAGCGTCATCAATCGGACCGCGGAGATGGATCGACAGATCCGCAATCTGAGCCATCGAGCACCGATTATATTGATCCACGCTTGGTAGTCAAAACCCCGCGCCTGTGGATCCAAGAGATGCAGGACAGTAAACTGTTGGTAGATAGAGTCCGAGGAGGGTGGTGGAAAGATCTTCTCCACGACCAAGGACCGTAGTGCCGGGAAGTTCTCGCGGGAAAGGGACAGGCTGATCCCGAGCGAGGGGTTCTGCAGGCTTATCGTGTATGTGGCGGGGTGCTCGACAATGGCGTGAAGGCGTCTCAAAGCAGGCATAGGTTGCTGCAAGAGAGACGCGACATGACCTTTGTGTTGCTGATGGATGGAGCTGAATGACAGATTGAGAAGACGGCACGCATGAGGGAAGATTGTCTCTACGACCTCCGGCACAGCGTTGCGTTTGATGACGAAGACTCCGACGGTGAGCCCCTTCGACCAACCGGACGAGGCCTGTGCGCAGGAGATTGAGACTCCTTCCGACGACGAGCTCGCGCCAGAGCGGGGGCGCCGTCGCGGCCGGCGACATACGAGCAGGACTACAGGCTAGTGCGGCGAAATGCCCTCGTCCACTGTCGCCTGTGCGTAGAGGAAGATCGCGACGAGGATCTCGTTTGGCAACTTGTTCACAGGGACCTCGCGTTTGCTAGTGCGCAGATGCTGAGCAGATCTTGACGAACGTCGTCCACGCGTATGAGGAGCGTCGAGGATACGTGTGGGGTAGCATCTTTGAGAGAGGATGCAGTCCGTAGTAGGGTCCTTGCAGGCCGTCTGCGCGAAGGAGGTCTCTGTAATGCGGCATGAACCACGATTGATTGAATGAACGATGATAGCGACTCACTCGTCCTGATGTGGCGAGCCAGTCGATCGTTCCATGTGGAGCTTGCTCGCAGGTGTAGCTGCAAAACGAATCTCAGCACGTTACCGCAGACTTGGAACGGCCTTCGCACTCACCGTAATCACCGAAGGATTGCGTAGTGGTGGTAGCAGACACAGGGAGAGTCGCCCGACGCGAAGGTTCAGATACTTATACTTCCATTATCTAAAGGTTTGCTCAGGCTCTTGCTCAGATGTAGATGTGAAAGGTGCGGTCCGATGTCCCGTGCTTCCGTAGGCCGCCATGTCGCGCTCGCAATACCTGGTCACCCTGAGCCTCCCGATGAGCTCATGTGCGAGCTTTACTGGGTCTTACTAGGTAATATGGTGAGATACATACACGGGGATGTACGTCGTTTGCTTACTGAGCCTTTGCGAGTCCTCTTGACCGCAGTATCGTCCCCCCTCTAGCGTTGCAGCTGACTGTTTTTTACTGTTTTTTCCTTCCAGGAGACGATACCCGGTGAGTGATCGCAGTGGGGTGTTCAATGCAAGCACTTACCTTCTAGTGACTTCGGCCTTTCCTTCCTCGATGATGAAGTCTGAGACCTTGACCTCAGCATTGCCTTCTCCCCAACGTCACCTATATTCGACGACGAGTAAGCACTTACGAGACATCTGTCCTTCGTGCAGCTGGTCAGCCATGGTTCGTTCGGACATGAATGAGATGGTACGTAGATGGCCTTCTGAGTCCTGGTCGAGCCGTTTCTTGGCGTTGCCTGACCTGTCCTTTAGCCTCACGTAGATGCGTCATAGCGACAATGATTAGTTCGATCTCGGGGTGCAATCAACATGTCTTCTCCGGCGATCTCGGAACTCACCGGGATTAACCATTCGATGGCAGACTCGTCCTCCCTAGTTCGAGTCTCATATGTGCGTCGCGTTGACACGTAAACCCAGGGACTCGCTCAGTGGAGCACAGCTTCGACCTTGTCCCGCGAGCCACCTTCCCAGTCATCCCAGCACAATCCCAGAACCGCTGTGTCCCTCCCAGACCGCCCGCCCGCAGGATCTCCCGCTCGTCCAGATGGCCCCATCTCGGCGAGCTCATCCGTGAGCACCCACGTCCACCTCTTCCTTCCCTCAACCTTGAACCCCATCCGATGCGCCAGCCCGAGCGACGCCGCGTTGTCCGGATGCGTCGTCCACTGCACGCGTCGAAACCCGAGCCCGGGCGGCGACTGGCTCGGCAGCTGCAGCAGGTAGCGCAGGAGTACACCGACCATGTGCTTCGCGACGTGCGTGCCGCGGAACTCTGGGAACACGACCACAAATCCGATCTCGGTCGAGAGGTTCGCCGGGGACGTGTCGAAGAGCATGATGACGCCCGCGAGGCTCCCACCCCAGTCGGGGTGCTCCGCGTCCGGCCGTGTCTTGTCGATCACGGCGAAGAGGACGGCGTTCGGGTCCCGTCGGAGGACCCGCTCGATAAAGGAGAGGGTCTGTTCGAGCGTGCCCATGACAAAGGGGTAGTAGCGGAAGATGTCCTTCGGGCTTTTACCGACGTGCCGCCAGTACGTCTGGGCGTGGACGGAAGGGATGAAGGGCACCAGCTTGATGCGCTCGCTCTGCAGTGTCTCCTCGTGCAGAGGATACGCAAAGTTGATGTCGTACGGAGTGGGACCGTACAACTCAGCCTCGGGAAGAACCTGTGTAAATTGAGGAGTGAGAGTCGGCGGAGGCTGGTAGTTGTTCACCCAAGACATGTTGGCGGGTCTGCGAGATGTTGTGCAGGCTTCGCTGTGAAACTGCGTGCCGGGCCCGGGTCAACTCGTTCTAACTCGTAGACAATGAGGTCACTCGTATTGTGCGATAGGTAATCTGACAAACTTTCGTGAGCAAACGTAAGTAATTCTCCCAGAGGCTGGAGCATGGACGATCAAACTACCTCACTTCTCACACCGCTCAAGCCTCAGAGACATTAGCAAAGCCCGAGCGCCATTAGCTTTCAGTCTCAAAGTAGCTGCAGTCGCTTACAAGGATGAGAGGGTAGCTGGGACCTGCCAGGTCAGCAACGAGGTGTTGGTCGAGGTTGGTCCGGAGCGGAGCGTCCATTTCGTACGCGTTATGTCACGCGTTGTGTCACGGTCCGTCACTGGAGCTCTCCAGCCTGGTCCGCCAAATTCCGCCGTAGTGCGCTCTGCCTCTCATCACCTCTGCTCAACCTTCTGTATCATCAATATCTTCTGTAGGATGAGACTCGCCCTCTATACTTTGCTTGGCAGCTGGTCCAGGACGCCGGTCGATAACTTACTACTGGCTATCACTTCGGCGACCTTGATCAACTCCAATACGGATTTCTCTGTGTTCGTATGTGTCTGGCAGCGTACTTGACTACCAACCACCATCCGCTCCTCTATTCGCTCTGATACACGGTTTCAGCTAACGGCGACCACTACTTAGTGTACCCGCACCACGCACAAGATGGTCTCCCGCTGGGCTCAAGCACGGTCAAGTGTTCGTAAGGAGGGAGAAGGGGGATGTCGACTCCAAGTCTCGAGAGAGGGCAAGGGAAGACTGCTATCATTTGTTGGGAGAAAGGTACGTTGTGCTGCTGGCTGAATCAGTAAACCATGTCGTGCTAAGTCCAGACGTGCTGCAATGCGCCTACCAGGCTGAGACACTGTTCGCGGTTCTTCTTCCCTCTGAGCTGTGGGACACAATCATCGACTTCCTACACGACGACAAGAGGGCGTTGCGACGCTGCTCGCTCGTCTGCAAGGCTTGGCTCTCTTCCAGCCGACTGCATCTCTTTCACGCCGTCTCTCTTCGCAAACGAACTCTCGCGAAGCTGCCTCCATTTCTTCAAAGCAACGCCGGCATCTCGTCCAACATCAACACTCTCAGCATACACAGGCAACTATTACTCAAGTTCTGTTTGCCTCGAGGCATCTTGTACTTCCTCCCAACACTACGCATCCTGAACCTCTCTCATTGCTGCATACTTCCTGGCTGTCCGCCGTGGCGGCCCTGTCGCCCTCAGGCCACCACTTACCCGTTTACTTCCACCCTCACCTTGAACTGCTGCAAGTTACATGCAGTGGAGGACATGTACCACCTCCTTGAGGTCATCACCCTCTTCTCTGTGATCGACTCTCTTCACCTCAAGTTGGACGACCCGGTCCTGCCGGCCTGGGTGCTGATGACCTGATATTCCTCAACTATGCTGCGATCTATCTCTGCGTCGTTCTTACCAGTGTTCCTCATCGCCAACTTGGTCTCCGGCTTGGATAACCCGACAGCGCTCAGGAGTCTGGAGTTGTATCGCTGTATACCCCCGCGACACGACCACGACGACGCGGCTCAGCTACGACGCCTCCTGGACGTCATAGGGCCGACCCTCGAACACCTGGCTATCCTGCCTGAGCCCTACGCACGCATCGTCCAGTAAAACGTTTGGTGCGTACCGCCCCCGCCCCCCTCGTCTCGTTGTAATCGTAGCCTGCTCACATCCCGCGTCGACCTGCAGATCGCACACTGGAAGCACTACTCGAAGGCGGAACCACCTAGGCCCGGTCGGTCGCAATGTGCACCAATCTCCGCCGGCTCGACATCCTGTGCCCCGACCTTCCGCGCATGGTCAACCTGTACCGGCTCCTAGACAGTTTCCAGACGGATATCAGGTCGGCACCTGCGGCTGCGATGTTCCCGCCTTTGCGCAGCACCGTCCGCTTTGTTTTACGCAACATTCCAAGCAGCTCGTTGGGCCGCCGGCCGTGGTTCGAACGTCGCAGCGATCGCGCTCTTGTGGAGACCCTCTGGTCCTACATGTGGAGCACAGTCGAAGTGATGTTATGGTTCGGCTACCCCCGGTTGAAATTCGAGATCGTGGCGGCGAAGGACGCGCCGGTCGCCTCGGAAGACCTCGAGGCTTCGAGAGCTTACCTTGTAAAGCATCTTTCCGTAATAATCGGGGCAGGTAAACTTACGGTATTTCCGGACTTGCACTGTGCGTCTTGATCTGATCCACGTCGTACGAGGACTCATGGTACTTCCTCCCCTACCAACGTTCAGGTTGACGTTAGAGGAGCATGGATGTTCGCAACGGCTGGTCGATGTTGGGTGTGTTATGGTCGAAGCATTCCGCTGAATGAGGCATGAGGCATGAGTACTGAGCACTGAGTGCTTAGCCAAGTCGTACTGCGCTATGATCGACCGGCGGGCAAGTACTAGTGTCGCGGCGAAGATGCGACTCCCGAAACCATCGTCACGGTCGTCCAGCTTGTACTTGCATACATACCCTCACGCGATGTCGAATCGCAGCGTGTAGATATGAGTATATATGCAACGCGCGAAATGGTGTATGCTTCTAGAACATATGGAATACATCGGTGTGTCTGTTCCGATCATGCATCGTTTGCAACTGGGTCAGCTGCGCGTCCGAGAGCGAGCGACTGCAGCAACTTCTCTATCCTGTCCATCTGGGACGTCAGCGCGGACATCTGGGTCTCGAGGGCTGCGATTCGTTTCTCCGCGACGCTGTCCTCCTCGTGGTTATTCTCGCCTACAGGGGGCTCAAGGCAGCGAACGAGTGTGTGCGTCGCTTGGTGGTCACCCGCCGTCACGCCGCCCTTTTCGTCCTCGCATGACTGGCAGACNCCCGCCGTCACGCCGCCCTTTTCGTCCTCGCATGACTGGCAGACGAAGATGTTCGCGTCCTCTGCGCCACGTAGACTGAATGAGATAATGCACACCGATGAGCAGAGCAAAACATATTACTTACCGGGGCAGTCAATGCAATACATGCAAGGCTGGACGATGGGCCTGGAGCAGGAGACGCAGGTCAGGACTGGAGCCTCAACCTCAGCCTTCGTCTCTGATGAGTCGGCGGGGCCCAACGAGTCGCGCCGAATGACTTTCGAGCTCGATGGATTCGCACGGGGCTCGCTCGGTGCCCCGACGTTCTGATGTGCTCCGCCGCCGCCACTCGCCTCGCCGGCAGCTGCAGGTTTGGCAGCTCGCTCGAGCAGCTTCTTGGCGCGTTTGAGACCCTCTGTCGCGTTGCGGAG
>WJSG01021658.1:0-10672 GCA_016618145.1 Sanghuangporus lonicericola
AAGAGATGAACAGCGGCCTTCTCCCGATGCGCTCCACGAGGAACGACGCAGACATCCCGAACGCAAGACTCCAGATCTGCAGCACGGCGTTGATGAGGAGCTTGATCGTCGACGACGTTATCCCGATGTTGTTCAGAATGATATTCAGGTAGTACGAGGTGAGGCCGTTCCCGGACCACTGCGAGAACCACGCAATCGCGAGCACTACTCGGAGTCGGCGCCGATTGCCCGACGAGGTGAAGAGCGACTTCCATCCGACGCTCGAGGTGGCTGCGCGGTCGATGGAGATGGCGGCCTTGATCTCTTCGATCTCGTACTGCACCAACGGGTCGGACTCGTCGCCGTCGGCGTGGTAGTAGGCGAGCGTTGCGAGTGCCTCGGCTTCGCGGCCCTTCGCGACGAGGTAACGGGGGGACTCTGGCGCGAACCAGAGGAGGGTGGCTTGGAAGACGGCTGGGGCTGCTTGTACGAGCGATGGGATGCGCCACGACCAAGACGAGTTGTGCATGAACTCGGTTCCGAATGTAGTCCAAGCAGCGCTGAACGAGACTGTCAGAAAGAGGCCGGAAGCATCGTTATCACGCACGTACATGATGGCTCCCGAGGCCCAGAGTGAGTTGTAGAGGGAGGTCAAGGGAGCGCGGTATGGCGGGTAAGACAATTCCGTGACAAGCATCGGCGAAGCATTGTGAGCCCAGCTAACTCCAAAGCCAATCATGAACCTTGAGAGATAGAGCAGACTGTCAGGAACCGCGACGATGCTGTAAGACATGACATGAATTACCGAGCACCAATGAACATCCCGATGGAGTGCGAGGCAGTCTGAAGTGCAGCCCCAATAAGCACGATGACCGCGCCCATGATGATAGTAGGCCTGCGACCGATGCCGTCTGAAAGGTATGGAGCGAATGGAAAGGCCGCGATACTACCGATATTCTGGGAATGAGACGTGGCGAAATCAGCTTAGGACAGAAGTCAGAGCAACAGCACGCACTTGAATAGCATTCAGGAGGCCCAGAAGCGAACCTTGTGGGCGGTTGAAGTAGTCCTCCCAGGTGTCCATTGACTGCAGACTGTTGATGAGGCTCCCATCGAAGCCGTTATACGACGAAGTCAGGAGACTGTCGACAAGCGTCAGCGCCACTGAGGACAGAGATGGTCAAACCAGGTGTGCGCACCATAAGACGATCCACGCGTCAAGCGCAATCAGCCTGAAAGCCCATCAGGGATGTTCATGTGAAAGCGGAACTTGTGTGCGCACCTTCTGTTGTTGTACCACTTCCTCTTGCCGTCAAGCAGATGACGGTACCCTTCCACCCCCGGACTTGTCATAGCTACGCCTCCGACGCCCATATTGTTGTGATATCGTCCACAGGCGGGTAGGTTGGCGAGAGAGGTACATCGCCTCCCGCGAGTGAGGTTATTATAGCCCAACGACAGAGTTCACCTCGACCCGTGACCCGACATGCGTTCACGCATGGAACCTCCAGGGAAGGCGCGGTGTCGCGAGCGGCGCGGCATCCCGGCTCGAGTGCCCACCAAGCTCATACTCATGCTCAGCAGGGTGATCCGCCCTAGTCTGTAGATAGCACACAGCGCGGGGAAGGAGGAGCGTCGGAGAGGGCGCCATAGAGTAGAATACGTTGGAGCTGTCCGCGTGATGCATGTCGATCTTCCGGGCAGGGAAGGCGTGAGATATGGTGTGCCGTAACGAGAAGCAATGACCGTTCTTACGAGCTTGCGATTGCATTATTGGAAGGAACGGCGGCTTCTGTGCGGGGGAGTAGCTTGGATTCAGTATAGAGACCGAGAAGCGCCTTCGTTGCAGAGCGTGGGTGGGATACAAGTACAAGACCGTCTGGTGCAAGCGCCATCGTAATCAGTCGTCGTACGATGCTAGGACGAAGAGGTACGTAGGAGCGGATGCTCCGCATCGATGCGTGTTTGAGGAAGAGATGTGAGCGTGGCCAAAGGGGGATGTCGAGTGTACCATCGGAGTGAGGACAGTCGATGGCCAGTAGCGGACCACTGAGACAGCGACATGGCCGAACGAACAATGGGCAGACTAGCGTACCCGCGTAGACGTCAGAAGACGGACAGCACGAACTAGTAACAACGAGTCAGCCTTGTTCGACGAAGGGTCTAGATATGACTTGACGTAGAATCAGCGCGATGCCGGTGGGTTAAAGCTCATAGACGAACGTACATTGTCACACTACATGTCCAATTTGTCCGCATTCAGTCCCTCATGCCGACGTCAACGCAATCCTCGGCTTCAATATCTTCCTCAATCCGAAGTCATCTTGTGAGTCCTCAATTCTCCAGCCGTCGAGAGGACTGTCTAAATGTTATTTCAACAACAGGAAGGCAATTCGTTAGTGTGGGCGTACAAACAATCCAACAATCCACATGCCCAATGAACAGACTGACCTAAAGCATTGATCTTCACTGCTAGGATGTTCCTGCCACGGAATGCAGGCATACACTCGAGGAGTTTCTCCTCCCACCAAGCAGCATCGTGGCTGTCGTCGTCGGTCAACTCGAGACAGAGAACGCTCAAGTTGGGAAGCATCTGCGAAATATCTTCGGCTTTGGCTCTCGTCAGGCTGGATAGGAATGCACTGCGAGTCTCCCGTGCATAGTAATTGATTGCCTTGATGGAGAGGACACGGAGGGATTCTGGTGACGGCAAAGAACGGAGAAAGAGGGGAAGTGAGATGGAGATGCTCTTCCAGCCAGTGCCAGTAGCGGAAGCACAAAGACGCAATTCCGTGAGCGAGGACATGGCACTGATCTGCTCCAAGAGAGGATGCGACCTGGCGTATACTTCGGATATGGGGTCGTCCATATCCACCGCGAGCTGCTCTACCTCCGTGCCGAATACGCAGGGTGGCAAGATCTGCATAGTCTCATACAGTGTTAACAGGGATCCCTGTATGATGCGCTAAGCATAATTCATAACGCACAGTGCGGGAAGAAATACCCTGATTGTGAGTACGGTGAGCTTAGCGCATGACCACGGCCTGCGCAAGGAGTGAACGCGGCCCAGTCTCATAGCACGGACTTGACGATATAATTCGTTGATTTTGAAATTTATCCTGAGACTTTCGAGTTCACGTAGCGACCAAATAATTCGGACTGCATAGGCCAACATGTCGGCGTGAGAGGGGTCAAGGTCGAAGGCGAGGTCGGTGAGGGAATATTGAGTAACGAGGACATGATGATGTGGGGGATAGTGCCAAATACTCCGGCGGGCCCAAGATCGGGTGGTGTGGATGATCACCATGGAGCGCAGATGTCGGAGGGTTGTAAAAAGCGCACTTTGTGCAAACGGAATGTAGGCGTCCCAAGCGAAATAGACGTTGAGTGCACGGACGAGGTCTGGGAGAGACGGGTTCTCGTGAATGGAACGGATGAAGAGCTCAACTTGACGAGGACGTTCGAATGCTACTGTGTGGTATATGTGGAGGCGTGCGCGAGGGTACCAGGCAGAACATGTCCACGCGCATGCTAGGAGGGAGTCGCGGTCCTGCAACACGCTTGGCACCTGAGACCACCACGGCGGTGTCGAGCTGATGGAGTCGATGACCTGTTCGCATACATCAATGGGAAGACGTGAGTGCTCCATGCAAGAGATATGAGGAGCATATGTTGCGATGCAGCGGGATAGGTACGATGAGGAGGAGTCGAGTCAAGCTCAGTTGGGCGCACCACGACCGTGGCAATCACAGTCTGCCAGTGATAGGCGCCTTTCCTTAACCTCTTCATCGCGCTCCTTCGCGCTCGCGCTTGCATGCTATGTTCCAGGTATGTACTGCTTCAACGCCCAGACAGTGAAAGACTCTGTGGGCTCATCTCAGTTTACGTATAGCGCTCAGCAATTGAGTGCTCCCGCCGGGACTTGAGAACAACTGTCACTAAGTGCTTAGTATCATCGCGTACATACATATTTGTAGTAGGCCTCGTCAAGGTCGAGGGGCCCGGCCAAGTGACCAGACGTGGCTCGACATCGTGGAAGCGGATGGGTACGGCTGGGTGGTACTGACGGAGATCGATTCCGACGCCGTGTTCATACTCGTCTTCAGCTGTCTGTCGATGATGGAGTCCAATAGCGGCATCAAGATCTGTATCTCATTTCGATGCGCTCGGATGTCGATACTCACTCGATGATCCAACAGTGGTCTCTAAACCTACAGCCCGCACTGTTCCTCCATACGACAGGATCGTCTCCGAGTCCTGGCATCCCATCTCGCCCTTTCCCTGCTGGGCTACGACTCTGCTTTCCGATGCTGCACTTCTGCGCACCGCCGGCCACGTCGCGGTTTGCACCGTCGGGGAAGGTCCTCCGGAGGGTGACTGAGACAGAAGTGCGGGGGAATGTATCGAGCAGCTCCGACGTGCTTCGGGTTCGCGATGTCCGGCTATGCGCAGATATCCCTCGTACGTCTGTCCAGTCTCACCGAGTGGTGTTTGCATTCTCGCTATACAAAGGTGAGTCTCACATACCTGGATCTGAAAACGATACTGACGATGTGTCATTCTTCATCACAGCGTGGACGTTCATCTCCACGATGACCGGGTCTATCTGCTCGGAATCACAGCTCCTGGCACATACGTAGCCCATGACTATCACTTATCGACGAATGCGCTTCTCTCGCCCGCCAGCGACTCTTGGTTTTACAGACCGCTTTCTCGACCTCTGCTCACCGCTCGCTGAATACGAAAGTATCAGGCTCACTCCGATCACACATATGGCCTCCTGCTCCGCGACTCGCACGCCCAAGCCCAACACGCGCGTCTTCCTCTTCCAAGGCGAGCCAGTATCGCACTGTGTCTGCTGGTGTATGCGCTCGCAGAGCCGATAGCTTACAACAGCGGTGGCTTGGATGGAACCATATCGTTCTGTACGGCGAGTCGCACTACGTCCCGGGTCGCAGATACCAAAATCTCGTCCAGGCTCGCAGGAGAAGCTCGAGTCGGTGGAGGAACAGCCCAGGCCCTTATCCGACGCCTTGAATTCAGGACGTGTGATGAGAAGAAGCCTCTTTTTCTGCATAACGCTTTCAACGTCGACGAGAGGTCGCACGATGGTAGGACCGAGCATGCTCAGAACGAAACGCAGCTGTTTGTTCTACCTCGGGGTCTTGGTATTGTTACGGTGAGTGGCAGCTGTCTATAACGTTTACGCGTGCCGCTCACAAATACAGCTGGTGTTCGCGAATCAACGCGGCGTCGAAGACTTGAACCCACATCTCGCAAGAGCGATGTTTCCCGCTCTGTACTCATTGCAGCGTAGATACCGTTGTATTCGACCGGGGGAAGGATCCTCCTCAAATGCATGCACGAGCTGGATATATGCGCGGTGCCCCTGCTCGTCAAACGCAGTTATCCTTACGAACGTACGCAAGGCTGGTCATGTCGTCATCGAGGCGGGAAAAGCTGCATCTGGCGTCATCGCCGCTGCTTCTGTGGCCGGGACTTGCGTGAAGACGAGCGGGCACTCGCCGAGAATGGCAGGTGACGTGAAGTCGACTCCCAGAAGGGCGACAGGACTTCGTCAGTGCTACGTCATGCCCGCCGTCCGCTGCGCATATATAAGGCTGGCCAGTCGCGTCGTGGGGGGCAAGCCATCTCTTTCCCCAACCTCCACTACCACCACCCACCGCCTTCATCGTTGCAATGCCTCTCCCCACTCGTCAAGCCGGAGGCCACAAGGTGCGTTCGCTCTGCGTATAATGCACGGACACGTTCGATGCTGACGACTTCCGCAGGCTGCCATCAACAACCCTCGCGTCTCGGACGAGGCGAAGGAGCACTCGCGCCAGGCTCTCGGCGACCTCGAGTCCGAGACCGGCACTCAAGGCACGGGTGCCACCGGTGCCCGCGACGACGAGGACAAGGACGAGGTCCGCCAGAACGCCGGCTACAAGGCGACGTTGAAGAGTAAGTTATCTTGTATGCTCATATCGAGCGCGGCTTCTCACCTGCTTCGTCTCCCTTAGACCCCAACGTCGGCCAGCAGGCGAAGGATCACGCCCAGGAGGTCCTTGAAGAGCGTGGTGCGATCTAATGAGACCGCCGCCTGCGTGTACTACCACCATTTGTACTATACCGCGATCCCATGGTCGCTATCGGAGTATTGTATCAGTAGCAGTCGAAGAGGACTTCATTCTTGGACGATTCTCAGGCGCGTCCTGATGGCGTGTGACGCACGCGTGACGTAACGCGACAATCACGGCCGCGCGGCTTCCTCATCCCGGTCAGCCATCGTAGAAGCTCCAGAGATGAACTTCCTCGTATACGCTTGCCTCCGCTACAACACTATAGCTACGGACACGACAGGGCCGAGGTGGAGGGAGCTGCATCACAATTACTTACTGGATCGACATACCTGGATCGATGAGTGCGTCGGTCGGTAGTCCTACTTAATCTTGAGATCTGCTGATACTCCAGTGCAGGTACGACTCGCTCAGCGAGTGCCTGTCTACTTCCCAACGAGTCGAGCACGCATGATATCTGTCGCACATTGACCCAAGGTCAGCGTCGCAGGAGTAATCGGACAAGGTACGTCGTTGTGTCGCGCTAGTAGGGGACGTCGCAGCCCAAGAGATGCTAGTACGATGACCTGGTACTTAGTTGGGGCTCATACAGAATGCTCGTCCCTTTGCCGCGCCATCACGCGGTCCGCAGGCCTCCTCGTCTGCTCGCCAGTTGTGCCAAGTGCTGGTTCAGATAGCCCGCTGCAGACGCGTGGTGCAGAGAAGAGCGTCCCTCAGCGCATACAATTCGCCGTGGTGTTCGGGTACAGTGCCAGTTGGGAGTTTTCGGAAGCATGTTGTTGTGGGTCACAGTAAGTGTACAGTACTATGCGCTTCCCACCATCAACACTAAGACTGTCATGGACGCAACGCAGGCAGTTCGCTCGTGTTCTGTCTCCCGACCGGAGATTCCTCTGTTGGATTGTCCCACCTACCGCGGAGTGGCGTGGGGCTGCCGTGGTGCGTGTTATTGGGTTAGCGAACTGATTCCGTGAGAGGTTTGGCTTCCTTGATGACGCGGCTGGACAGCGGACGGGCAGGAGAACCGCATCTCCGGCAAAACCGGCGTCCCACTCGCCTGTCGCACCGAGGACGACATGCCGGACGAGACGAAGGCCCTCCTCGAGATCGACCGCCGCGTCCTCCGCGAGATTCTGCTCGATGTCTTCCCTGGGGGTGCGATCCAATGAGGCCACGCCGTCGCGACCGTTCGCGAACTGGCAGCTGTAGCTTTCAAGGCCGCCAGAAGTGGTCTTCAGCTGCGCAGAGGCCCGTTCGGAACAAAAGACCGACGCAGCACCTACGCACATAAGGTTGCAGTGACAGCTCGGGTTCCTGCGGCCCACAGCGGCGCAGTTGGGAACGACTTGGTAACAACTACTTTTCGGCCGGAAGCCGTCCGATCTTCCTCACCACAGCTGCTCCAGCGGGTTTCATCGCTCTCGCCTCCTTTTGACTAGTGCGCCATCAGTCAGGAGTCTCGTAAGCCTGGGAACCTGCTAACACGCCGCGCCAAATGCTGATTCAGGAAACTCACAGACAACAAACAAGGAAGGGCACGAAGCGTGATTTCTCGGCAGCGCATAAAGACATGCGCCCCTCGGTGCGAGCCGGGCCTACCAGGGCCTACCCACGTTTCCGAATGCAGTCGGTGGAGTCACGGTACGTTACGACACTCTCATTGAAAGCTAAATGGGATCGACGTAAACCACTGACCACAACTATACGCACCGATCTTCTTCGTCCGACTTCTCTATTCAAGGCCGGCTGGGAAGTGGGGCGACGAGTATCATTGGCCTGCGACGTGATCATAAGGTATGTGCCGCTCGTCTGGCNCTGCGACGTGATCATAAGGTATGTGCCGCTCGTCTGGCCCTGGTCGAAATTCAGGCGATGACAGGAAAGCGGGACACTCTCGCAGCCAGGGCAACCGGTAATCCGGGAACGACAGTCAATTTCATGTTGTCAGCTTCCAACGGGGGACACGTCTAAGAGATACATAAACTGTGGATGTCTGCCTGAGGCCCACCAACAACATACACATTCTACGCCTCACAGAAACCCTCAGTGATGTCCTCCGCATCTTCCAGCTACCCCAACATTGCCATCATCGGCGGCGGCCCAGGCGGGCTCGTCGCCCTTCTTACCCTCCTCAAGCGCGGTATCCCTGTCACCCTGTACGAGCGAGAGGCGGGTAGCAACGCTCGTGCGCACCTCGGCGGCATGCTGGACCTCACCTGGGACGAAGGCCAGCGTGCGCTTCGGGAGAATGGGCTCGCCGAAGTCTTCAAGAAGCATTCACGCCTCGATGGCCAGGAGGGACGCATCTGCGGCAAGGACGGTGTCCCCATTCTCCATAGGACCGAGGAGGACGTGCAAGACGAGACGAAGACCCGCCCCGAGATCGACCGCCGTGTCCTCCGCGACATCATGGTCGCCGCCGTCCCCGAAAGTGCGATCAAATGGAACCACGTCCTCGCGGCCGTCCGTCCGCTCGACGACGGTATCGGCAGGCACGAGCTGACATTCACGAACGGCCTCGTCGTCGTGACCGACTATCTCATCGGCGCCGACGGCGGCAACTCGCGCGTCCGCACGCTCCTCTCCCCCGCCACACCGCTCTACCAAGGCATCACCGGCGCGGAGATCTCTGTCGCACCCGACGTCGCTGCGCTGCCTGAGAACGCGGACATCCGCGAGGCCGTCGGGCTCGGGAGCTGCTACTGCGCGGAGGGCGGCAAGATGATCATCTGTCAGCGCAACGGCGACGGACGCATCCGCACGTACGCCTGGCACCGGGGGCCGCTGGAATGGGTGCTCCCCGGCGAGCCGCAGGAGGCCCGCCGCGTCCTGCTGGAGATGTACAAGGACTGGGCGCCGTGGGTCCGGAAGGTCATCGAGGTGTGCGACGAGGAGGCGATGTACACCCGCCCGGTCTTCTACCTCCCCGTCGGCCACCGGTGGGCGCACAAGCCGGGGGTGACGCTGGTTGCGGATGCTGCGCACTTGATGAGTGCGTTCGCGGGCGCCGGCGCGAACGTCGCGATGCTCGACGGGCTCGAGGTCGGGCTCGCGCTGGCGGAGGCTATCTCGAAGGGGTGGAGCGTGAAGGAGCGGGAGGCGGCTGTCGCCGCGGTTGAAGAGCAGATTTGCTCGCGAGGGGAGAAGTATGCGGAGCTGAGCTATAACAACGTCGATGTATCCTTTGGTCCGAAGGCTCCTCAGGCGGTGATTGACGCGTACTCGGGCATATTAGCAGGAACTTCGACTTGAATGTTTGACTAGCTAGCGGGAGATGTGTACTATAGCAGGGTTTTGTTCAGCGATCATCATTGAGTCATGGAGTTGTCAGGTGCAATGTGCCCCCTTGAGTCTGTCAGCACGTTGAAGCAGTCCTACGTTCGGGGGATGTCTTATGTGAAGCTATTCAGGAAGCAGAAATGCAAATCAGTCCCACGGACACCTCGCTCAGGAATAATCACCCACTTGTTTTTGCAGACTGGCTGTCGAGCCTGCGAATCGTCGACTGCCGAGCTGGCCTGCTCGGCCACCTGGATGACCTTTGCTTAAGTTTCACAGCGTTCATCGGCGGTGTGAAGATTACAGTACTTAGCATCCGGAGGCAGTTCGACCATCGAGTGCACCTGGAAGAAGCGGGAAGAAGAGTCAAGACCTTGATTTGGATCGGGCCGAAGTCCGGCGTCAGCTCTGGCAAGCGCTCTCCAAGCTTCCCCAAGTTCGTGTAGCACCGTCACTTACTTACTTGCTCTCGCTCAAGTCGCTGCTCCAATCCGCCTTTTGGTACACGGTTAGAGTAACCGCCTACTTATGGTCGTCAAGCTCATAGGGTGCATCTGTGTTGATTTGTCTCGCTCCGCGTTCAGTGGCCTCACTGTACTAGGTTCGTCCGCCTTTGTCGCATCAGAAACTACCCATGTTCTTTTTCTCTACTTACGGACGCTCAGCTGTTCATTAGATCATCGCGCCGCATCATGTGGGCTAAATATCGAACCTACACTGTGCTGGTTTGCTGGTTTGTCCTCGTCTATGTAAAATCATACTGCACACGCTTACTCGCACAAATTTGATTGCCTCGTTTGCAGGACGATCGCATTCGTGCTCGAAGTGCTGGGCCTCACCTACGAGCCCGTCTTTCGCGACTTCCAGAAGGACGAGCAGAAGGCGCCTGGCTTAACGCAGTACAACCCCAACGGACGCATTCCCGCGATCATAGACCACAAGAACGGCGACTTCGCCCTCTGAGAGTCCTGCGCCTTTCTCTTCTACCTCGTCAACAAGTACGACACGGAGAAGCGCCTCACCGTCACCGACGACAAGACCAAGTACACGGTCACCCAATGGCTCTTCTTCCATGCTGCTGGGCAGGGGTGCGTCGGAATATTGGGGCTATCTGAACCGACCGATGCTGACATAGATCCGTGCGAATAGTCCGTACTTTGGCCAGGCCTTCTGGCTCATGAAGTACCACTCCGAGAAGATTCGGAGCGCAATCGAGCGGTACCAGAAGGAGATGCTGGAGCCTATGACACTATATTAGACTGACTTACTATACAGCAACCCATACTAATCGCCTGGGTCCCTGACCAACCATTGTCGGCCGTCGAGCACCAGTA
>WJSG01021660.1:0-31708 GCA_016618145.1 Sanghuangporus lonicericola
TCTAAGAGTATCCCAATTAGCTGGATCATGAATGCGACCACCTGGGCGAGTTGCCTCCTACCCACTGCGACCGGTTTCGACCTGCCACTGTCGTGGGGACACGGACGAGAGTTGGACCTGCATGTCTCGGTGAGTACCACCCGATCCCAAATAGCTTTGTGTCCTACGTAGCTGACTCCAGAGTTATAGTGGATGCGTCCGGAGTTGCAGGATGCTCTTGGGAGACATTACATACATAGAAGATGCGAGTTGGTGAAGGTGCTGGAGACCGCGGCAGAAAGTTCCCAACGTCTCGCTGAGAAGGTGAGTGCGACCTATGTACCGGTACTTGCAGAGCCTTGTGGTGACATTTCTTCGTCGCAGAAACGCTACTCCCGTGCTCTCGCGATTACAGGCTGTTATGTGTGGCACAGGTCGGAGGAAGATGGGGCTGCAGTCGATGTCGTCGTGATAATCGATCATTGTAACCGTAGTGCCTCTCATGCTAAGTAAGTATTTTGGATACCCTCGCTGTGGAAGTAAAGATCGTGTTCCATTGAACGCTGTTGCGAAGAGACCTGAAACGCGATGTATATGTTGGACTGTCGTACTAAGCCGGGTTGACCTGATCAATAGCAAAGAGAGAAGCGTGCGTACGTTTACAGCGGGCAGGGCACTGACAGGGACGTGACGGCTCCCACAAGAACGCCGGCGGTAGGCTCGCGACGTTCAGTTGAGACAGTTGGAGGAGTTTTGCCGCTGGTGGCCGGGAATGGCAACGGAGACGCCCAAGAAGCATACGTACGCGCTTATCTTCATCCTCTCGTCTGCTCTCGTGCCGTCATGGCGATGCTGTATGACTTGATATGAACTGAAGATCTATTGTTTGCCTCACGGGCTTTGGCTAATGCATGGGAGACACTGGCTGTCTCTATGTCCAACGGGACGTGGCCGGGAGCATTGCCAAGCAGAGCCGTTCCGCCGAACTCAGGTTCAGGCTTGTGATGAGTAAGTACCTTGCTGCTTCTGTGGTGAGCTTTTACTTACTTCTATGCTGGAATTTTGGTTTGCTAAAAGTCTCATACCGTCAGGTTTGGCTACACCACCACCGCCACAGCATTGCGTCGTCTTACCCTGTCCGCGAGGAGCTGCTGAAGTGCAGGAGAGACAGGCTGTCTTGAGTGCTGGCGGATGGTTACCGCTCTGGATTTCCACGTGCTATTGTCTAGGCTACGAACCGCGCCGTACGTCCTCATGCCCCGCCGCCAGTCCTCCGCTGACCATCGGCGGCCCATAATTGTCAGGTTCGCCTCTCATCCCCGCCGCATGCACGCTTATGCCATGGTCCATTCTTCGTCGCGTTGCCAGGCCAAACGGCCATCCGTATATAAGCCGAGAGGGAAGCCGCTGCTTGTGCAACCAATATGGCCACTGTGACTCAAACGCTCCGAAACCTCCAGAGCAACGAGAGTGAGACCTCGTCTTACGACGCTTCAAGTGCCGTGGCAAGATCGCTCACTCCTCTCTTCTCTCTTGCCCCTATCCCCGAGCTCAATCACGTTGACCACGTTGACGTCAATGCAGGGCATCTCCCTCCCCCGGATGACACCTGTGGCGAAGTAGAAGAAGGCGAGATCATAGAGTACTGTGGCGACTCTGCCATGACGCTCTACGGAGAACCCGCCGGCGACGCCACACTTCCCTCCCCCGCTTTGACCCAGATGGTTCTCGAGGAGGAAGACGTCGAGGCGCAGCTTGCGAGCACGGAGCGCTCGCTATCTCTGCTCCCCGGAGGTGGCGAACCGCCTCGAAAGCTGGCCATAGCTTTGGTGGACGCAGCGCCGAGTGGTGGCGAGCACGCGGAAGGGGACCGACCGTACTTCTCGACCTCGCATATCACGACCATACACTCTAGCGTCGTGTTGGAGGTTCTATCCCTTTCCGAGATGGCGAAAGCAGTAGGCGACTCGACGACACTCTGGCTTTGGTTCGAGTGCCCGTTCCATACGGTGGTCGAACGGCGTGGCGCTGCGCTGGCCGAGGCCACCCACAGTGTTCTGAAAGAGATCAGGCACATCATGAAGGTCATACGTGCTGCACGGCATGACAGCGTGCCTTTGCGGTCGTTGCATCTGCGCCTCCCGTTGCCGGGCGCGCCTATAGGCTCCCTGGTACAACGTAGTCGCGAGGTTTTGCGCGACTGCTTCCCGAGGCTTGAACGTCTCTTTCTCAACGAGGTGCAGTGTATCCGGTGCGGCGGAGTGCCCGACATGGTACGTCGTCCCGTCTGCTCGTCTGGAATTCTTTTGAACTCAACTCCACGTCTCGCGTGAAAGGTGTCGGACGACGACGACAAGACTCCCGTGCATTCTAGCACGTTGCGACAGCTCGTCATCAGCAAGAAGAGCATGCTCTCGTCACGCGAGACCTTCCTATATTCAACGCCTCAGGCAGACCGCCGAGTACGTACCTCCGCACGACTCGCTTGCTAACTCGTATTCACGTACTTATCGTTGCAGAAATGGAACGGCACTGCGACGCTTGAGTGTGCCGGAAGACACATCGGATGCGACCATGCTGGGTGCACCAAGGTCGGCTACCGCGACCGCGCTTCCGAGGGCGAGCATATCGCCACGCTCCTGCGCGCCACCTTTGGTTCGCACGTCGACTACCTCGTCGTGCTGGACGAGCGGTGCCACCGCCTTGAGTTCATCGCTCCGGCGGACATTTCCGGTGCCCCTACCGCCACGGAGAGTCCTGAGCATGCACACGTGCCGTCGTTCCAAGACATATACAACTCAGTGAAGAAGACCCTGGCTGCGAGTGGCTTCGACGTGGACCCCTCAGAGATACCGTGGGCGGTCCTTTCCGAGAGGCCCGTCGAGGAGCCAGATATGCCTCACGAGCAAGGGGAAGAACACTCTTCCGTTCAGATGGAGAATGTTCAGCAGGACAACCTGACAGGCGCACGGTCGACCAGTGTCAAATCCGAAGATCACGAGGATAGGGAGATGGCCCTCGGAGATGTCGACGACGAGGAAGCAGCACCCGTTAGCGATGCATCGAGGTCGCCCTTGCACGAACATTCTACGCAACTGGGGGCGGCCGATAAGGCTGCGAAGGAGGAGCCGGGCAACCGCCAAAGAATCTGGGATTGTGCGATGGATTCTCTTCGTGTTCAGGATTCACGCGACCGCGCACAGGCTGCCACGCCTGTGAGGGAGCCCTGTGGTGGTGCTACCAGTGGGAGGGGGGCACATTACAGGAAGGGTGCCAGAGACCAACTGGATCGGAAGTACGGCAGACACCACCGCCCCGTGCAGCGCGCTTTCGGGGGTCCCCAGGGTGGCGCGCCTCTCCCGCCAGCGAGCCTCCCCGGGAACGTGGGGCCCCTCCTGGAGAGAGTGTACTTCTACCTGACTGACAACAAGAGGTTGTGCAACCCTTTTCCTGCGCACCCTGTGCAACTCGCCTGGATCTGGGGCGGCAAGGTCTACGATGTGCAGCCCCGCGATATGCCAACTCCGCCATGCCGTGCCGACGAACGCTCCTGTCTGTGGATCAGTATCCAAGTGCGTCTCGCTGTTGTATTACTGAGGCGGGTGTGCGATCGTGCTCACTGGCTTCTTTTGCAGTTCAATTCGGGCCTTAAAGCGCGATTCCGTGGGGGCATTCTCAGCTATTGCAGTCTCTCAGCCACGATGATGGAGGTGCTGGTGGTGATCGCGGAGCAGGTCAAGAAGCGCGCGAGCAAGGTTGGTACCCTCCTTAATGCTCGGGTGGTGGAGTACTGACAGGAGGCTTGCGATCGTGCTATAGTGGGATTTGGATGTGGAGGGACTCGTCATCGAGAAGCTGCACTGGAAGCTGAGAGACAGGGAGAACGAACCGCCGACGATTGTTGCCCGCATCTCTCGGAGAGGGCGAGGACATGTTGCATGTTGTATGTTGTAGGGCACGAGAGCCGCAGGGATGATGAGTATATGTACTAACTTGATATGCGGACGTTCCAAATGTAGGTGCCGTCTGAATACTGGATGTCTGCAGTTGTCAGACTCATGCGTCACGCATCATGGATCAACACGCTCAATCAACGTTCAGTGCCATGTTGAGCAAATATCGATAGCACAGTAGTAATCGCAAAGACCGACGGAAAAACATGAGCATAATGGTACATATACAAGAAAGCTACACAGAGATACGTTTCCCTCCGTCAAAGCTTCGGCCGCACGATGCTCCCGCCGTCCAGCTGGATAGTCGCGCCATTGACGTACGCACCCGCGCGGCTCGCAAGGAAGATGCATGCGCCGGCGACGTCCTCTGGGGTGCCAATCCGTCCGAGTGGGATGTTCGCCTTGATGATCTCGCCCTGCTCGCGCAGGGTATGCGCCATCACTGTACAACGGTCAGCTACAGACTATCACAACGAATGGCTGGGGTGTGACGTACTCTTGCTCTCGAAAGGACCTGTGCGAAGGAGTCGTTGAGTACGATGAGCAATGTCAGTCAGTTACTCGGAGACGTACCGCACGCGAGCGTGTTGCTCGTGATACCCTCAGAGCCCAACCGTCCAGCAAGGTTCCGGCTGAGATGGTGCAGGCCTGCCTTCGACGCCGAGTACGCGTAGGTCTCGTGTGCGGGGACGACCAGGCCTTCGACGGAGCCGATCTGCAGGTCAGGTCAGCGAAAGTCGGACGGGGAGTGACAACGGTAAGACCTACGTTGATGATACGTGCTGGGTCGCGGTAGACACCGTTGCTGACGCCGCCCTGCTCGGCACCGGCGCGCAGCAGGGGGAGAGACTTCTGGGTGAGGGTGAACACGCGTTGGAGGTTCAGCGTGAGGAGCTTCGTCCATGCTGCGTCCTGAGGCGATGCCAATCTCAGTATTCGTCGAATCCAATGTATAGCGAGAAGCAGAGGTCTACACGCGTACGCACCGGGTAATCATCGAGCGTGTCTCCCCACGCAGCGCCAGCGTTGTTCACGAGGACGTGCAGCGCCTTCTCCCGCGCACTCAGCTCCTTCACCAGCCTCTCGACCTCCTCCAGCTTCTGAATGTCCGCGGGCAGCGAGACGCACGTCCCGGGCCCGAGAGCGTTCAGCTCCTTCTCTGTCGCCGCGCAGTCCTTTGCGGACCGTGACGAGATGTACACCTGCGGGAAGCGCGTCGGTACGCGTATCGTTCACGGTAATCGTGTGCACGTACCTTCGCGCCGTTCTTGATAAATCCAGTAGCGATCTACTTCGTTCGTGAGCTCCTACACCGTGTCCCGTCTTCCCGCCACCGTCGCGCACGTACCATCTTCCCGACGCCGCGGCTCCCGCCCGTGACCAGCACAACCTTGCCATTGACGTCGAAGAGGTTATCTACTTTGAAGGAAGCCATGGTGGTTGAAGCAAGAGAGCGAGAGTGGGTGAAGCGGAAGAGCACATCACGGGCGAGAGATACGTTTACATATGTTCCCCGCCCAGCATGCGCGTGAGCGGCGGCGACTCTGTAGTGCCGAGTGCGGGGTAAGGCCCTCCGGCCCGGCTGCGATAATGGCCGGTAAGTAAGTCGTACTTATGCCCATTAGAGCTTTGTAGCATTAACTTCAAACACGCAGCTACGTCCAGTGCGTACTCTGCACCAACTGATCGTCTATGGACTCAACACCATCTCTGTTGTAAGTATTATCCCATGACTTTTGGTACTGTATACTACTTGTTGGTTTTGAGATAGGATGCCCTCGAGACCGTAAGTCACCCGCGTACACCGATCTACTAAGTAGTAAGCCCTAAGCTTGATTGATTGTCCTAGCGCGAGAGAGGTCCGTCGACTCAGTCTAGGATCGCTCAGGAAGTTGGCGAGTATAGTGAAGGAGTGGCCTGAGATGAAACTGGGGATGCGACCTCTCCGGCCGACCGAGTCGTCGGATGAAGCGGCGGGGCAACCGAGTTCGGCCGCTCGTCTCGTGAATCGCGAGCTAATGCCAGTCCAAGCTCGCTCAGCTGAACGGTATGTTCCGACACCGAGCTTTCTGTTCTCTCTATACCGGAGCGAGAGTCGTCAGAAACATGAAGTGGCGGGGTCGGTGACGAGTCACGGCGTATATGAGGAAGCAATGATACAGGCGGGCGAGTTTCGATCCAGCCCGGTTCTATGATGCGTGGATACAAAATCAGTCAATGCGGTAGACCCGGAGGTGTGCAGGAAGCGCCTGACCTGTCGGCTTCCATCGCGGGAAGAGCTTTGGGAGGTGCAAAGGGCGTGCGGACGGGCTCTTGCGTATACTTGAGCCTGAATGCAGGAACGGATATATGTGTCGGTGTTCAATTCAGCGTGCCGTTATGGATCACGTACCATCGTCGTCCAGATCAGTGGGTGTATACTGGTGCTTGCGATGACGCCGATACCAGTAGAAGAGCGCTCCGCATATAAGGAAAGTCAAGGAGACAGCGCCGATGACGACTCCGACGATAGCCCCAGTGGACAGACCTCGTGAAGCAGACGATGATGGCGGAGAGGTAGAAGAAGGGGTGGAGCTGCTCGTTTGGGTCGTGCTGGAGGTTGCCGTACCATTCGAGCCCGCCGCGTTGGCTTCCGCCAGTACCCCAGAACGCACCGGTGCCTTGACATCGACCTCCAGCAGACAGAAGGGAGTGTTCGCGCTCGCACCTTCGGCTACGATCTTCAGTGTGTGGTTGTTGAGTTCGTCCTGTGAGGAGAGGACCAGCCATTGAGCCCATGCGTTCGGATCGCAGTTCTCCATGGATGGGGTCCGGGGAGGTGGTTGGATGGGCACAGACTTGCCGTCCTGAGTGGCTGAGACGGCGGGCACTTGTTGCCAAGTGGGATCATACGTAGCCCATACATTTGCGATGTAATCTGAGTCATGCAGCGTCCGGACAAGGTGAGCCTCCTCTCCAATATATATCTGCGACGTATTGGTAGACTCACAGTCGAAGGTCAAAGATACGGAAGCACCGGCGATTTGAGTACACCAAGTGTTTTGTTCTTGAACCCAGTCTAGGCGACTGTAGTTGAGGTTCTTATCGTCGCTCTGGAATACGACCCAGGACTCGGAGGAAGTCATGGCGCCGTGGGTCCAGGTGGCAGCGGGGGTGGAGAAGGTGCAGATCCCGGGATACGTCGTCCATACTTAAAGCACAGAGCCGCACGAAATCGGGCCTGTGCATGTAAATGTACCGAATCGCATTAATCAGCGGAGGCGATGTGCATCCAGTGACTTCCTTACCCTTTATCTCCACATACAACGCTGAAGAACCTGGGCGAAGTCGTGACGGCGGGTCGGAACAGGTCCGAAGAAGGCGTTCAGCCTGGGAATGATCAGAGTTATGTTCATCTCGGCGTCCAAGTTCAGAAAAGGTGTGCAACTCGACCCGCCTCCTCGTCAGTGTACTTGTAGGTATGTGTACACGAAGTCGCACTGCTGTCCTACGGGACCTGGTATGTCGAGTGACCTGCATGTGGAGACATCCTATGTACGTAGCGCTCTAGATCAGCGAAGGCCAGACTCATCATCACGAAGAGTAGTAGACTCACGGTATGTATCATGTGGTGCGATGCTGTGGCCTGTGGGTATGGCGCCCGCTAATGTCTGCGAGGTACGCGCCTCTCCTCCGACTCGAAGGGTGCCATTGCCCACACGCACGACTTTACGAGCGACTGACGACCTCCTCCCTGGGACCGGAGAGAGTCTGGTCGGGGTCCTGAGCCCATCTGTGGGTGCGTACCAGTGCTTACGCTGGCGTCGTTACCAAGGAAAATAGCGCGCTCCGTATATGAGGAGAGTCAGGAAACGGCCCCGACGACGCCGCCGACAAGAGCCGAGTGACCTGCATGTAGACAGCATCCTATATACATAGCGCTTCAGATCAGCTAAGTCCAGAGGCATCATCACGAAGACTGGACTGACAGTATCATGCGGTGCGATGCTGTGACCTGTGGGTACAAGTTCTGAATATCGTGGATCATAAGTTTGTTGCACTCCTCCCTGAATTTGACCGTGGGGCGAATTAATGTCTTGTAGCAAGATAGCGGGCGTCTCGGGGCGATGGTGACACGGTCTTGCGAGCAGCGACTAACGAGTGTATTTCAATGAGGGCTTGCTGTACCTGTACACAGAGTAGGAGAGGCAGATGGTAGTGCAGATGTGGGCGGAGGAAGAGGCTGCGGCGACTCTGATCTCGGCAGTCGCGGTGAAATGAGGCTCCCACGGTCCTCTTCCTTCTCCGTCACAAGAACATCCACGAGCCCAAGGTCCTCCGGACTAGCAGGTTTCTCGTCACGGTCTGGAGGAAGACTCCTGGTATGATGGATACCCTCATTGTGTACTCCGTAACGTATTGATGGAATGGGGTGCAAGTGACCAGGGGTGAGGAGAGAGACCCCAGGGTGGACGGGAGGCCGTACCGGCTCTACCCACGATGCAGCTTAGGACATAGCCTTGGGATGAGCGAACGGACCTAGTCGGGAAGAATGAAACGCGTACCTCGTCGCCGTCGTCCTTTGACCCCGAGCGTGCGGCGGAAGAACGATTGTAGCGAGTTTTCGCGCATACTCATTCTGTCGAAATCTGAAAACGTAGCCCGCATGAGACTTGATGAACACGACACGGTCGCTCGCTGGCATTGACTTATACAGTACGCACCGTGATCGCCATCGAATGTCTGTGTGTACCGGTGCTCCTTCTTACGCCTCCACCAGAAAAATGCGGCTGCGCAAATCAACAGCAGCAAGAGGATCCCTCCGAGCGTCCCGCCAACAATCGCACCGACATGGGAGGGCTTCTGGCTTGTGTCATCTGTCTGTGTTGGCTGGGTGGCGGCGCCACTGTGCACGAGCTGGGAGGTATGGGAGGTGGTGACGTCGAAGCGGTCGAGACAGAAGGGTTTCGTCTGGCTGGCATCCGTGACCGTAAGTTCGACAGTGTGATTCGCCCACGAGAGAGTGTCGGCGTTGCAGATGAGCCAGTGCCAGGGAGTATGAGGATTGCTCGTGGTGTTTGGTGGTCGTCGTACTTCCAAGGGATCCCCGTCGATGGTACATGTCACTTGTGGTACCTCGGTATTGGGCCAGTAAAAGGCCCAAACGTCCACACTCCAGACTGGAGAATGGTTCTCGCCGTCAGATTACTTCAATCAACACTCGAGCACCGATAGACGCACAATCGTATGTGATATTCACAGATCCCGTGGACTCCGCGCAAGTCTCGCTGCTGGTCATACCATACATCGGGGCATCACTTCGAACCCAGTCGTTCTCGCTGTATTTGACGGCGACGTTGCGGTTGCTCAAGACGATCCAGGTACTGACGGGGTCGATCATGGTGAGCTGTAGGAAAGCGGTCAGCAGTCCGGCCGGGCGAGAACTCTTATACCCACTCACGGTCGCGACGAGAGACCGCATGGGTATTCGTGATGGCACCATCCACGCAACCAGTTCTTGACAAGGTTGTATGTCATGATGGCAGTGAACTGACAACAGGCACTACGCCTAGTCAGACCGTTGACAGATCGAAGATCCCCTTATTGCATCCGTCTCCCACAAAGCCTCAAGCACCATCGCTCTGCGAAAGGGACATGAGTGAGAGACTGCATCAACATTCTATGCGACCTATCTTGCTGCCCAAATGAAACCCTGCCGCGGACAACAACGTCGCATGCATGACGATACACTCAGTCCTGGCGGAGGACCCGCAGATGACTAAATGGGGATTGCGCGAGCCGCACCCTAGCAACCGTGAAGTGTTCACAGCCTGTTCAATACATGCTGCGGGACATAGCACATGCAAGAATAAGCACGTCTTCGGCTTCGGGGGAGCGTGGTTGGTCGCTCACTCGCCGATCTGCTGGACGTCGACGTTGATCCGGCAGCAATTACGGTGGCTGTATGACTTCGTGCAATCAAATTCTGGGCGGCATGGGTACCGAGGAGAGGAGAGGGAATGTCGGGCTGCTTGGGTAGGGTGTACTCGGTGAAGACGAGGCACAGGCACGCAACCTCGATAAACAGTCCCAAGTTGCCTCTCAATACGTCCACAGCCGAAGTACAAGTATAGCAAAGTCACAGTGCAGCTCGAGGGTATTGCAAGACTACTTCGTCCCAGAGTCGACAGGAGGAGAGATAGAGTGTCCTGGTGAAGCCATGTCCGTATCGGCGGAGTGAGGTGTGATGGGAGGAGAGATCAACTGCGTCTGAGCTGGTGCGGCGACGTCCGCATGCTCTTCAGGTTCCGCGGGCTTCTCTGAGACGGGAAGGTCTGAGAGCCCGAGATCTTGCGGACTGACAGTTCGGTCTTCAGGAGGGAGATCCACGCTGCTCGCCCGCGCAAAGTCTACTGTTGAAGCGACGTCTTCACGCTGCACCAAAGAGGATTTCTCGAGCAAGGGTGGCACGACGAATACGGGGTGCCGCGCCTCTACCCACGACGGTTCTGTAGTGCCGACCGTCACAGCTGCGGTATGGACCACAAAGAGCGCCGGAGTGAACTACGCACCTTTCCTCTGTTTCCTGCGGCCCCAAGAGCGGAACCTGAACGACGACAAGATAGTGCTTCGCCGTCGAGAGTGGAGGCTGTGGCGGTCGAAGTCTGGGGCGACAAACGAAAGCGGCGTGAATGACGCGCAACACTGGGTGGAAAATGAAACGTACCGTCATCGTCCCCTGTCATGCGTGCGTACTGATGCTGCTTCCTCCGCCTGTACCAGAAGAACAGTGCTCCGCAGATGACAAGAGTCAAAATGATCCCGCCCAACGTGCCTCCCACTATGGCCCCGGTAGACGTCTTCTTGGCAGCCGCGACACCAGCACTGGAAGAAGAGGTGGCTGAGGTCGTCGAAGCGGTCGAGGTCGAGCTGCCCCCGGATTGTTCGAGGATTTGGGCGGCTTGCGGCATCATGACATCGAAGACATCGAGACAGAACGCCTGACTCTGGGTAGCCTCCGTGACGGTGATCTCCACGGTGTGATTCTGCGAGGACAAGCCCTGCGCCTGGCAGACGTACCACTGCCAGGAGATGTCGGGGTTGCTCGACGTGTCGGGAGGATCGAGGACCTGCAGCGATTTGCCGTCGACGGTGCAAGTCAGTTGAGGTACGTCATCCCCAGGCCAGTAGTACGCCCACACAACGACCTCGTGGACTGCGCGGCGCGGTCAGAAATCGAGAGCTGCGCTACTCAGTGGACGCAATAGATCGACGGACGCACATCTATATGTCACCGATACCGACCCTGGAGACTCCGCGCAGGTAACGCTGTTCGACGCTCCGTCAACATCGACGTTGGATGGGATCCAGCTTCCGGAAGTGTAGTTGACGAACGGGCTGGTATCGTCCAAAATGACCTCGACGTCGGCCATTGTGGGCGGGGGTTGGCCGTAGAGAGCGAGAAGCGAACTGGGGCGCCGGGGGCCTATGTAGCAACTATGTAGTCATCCCATTCTAGGCACCACAGTCAACGAAGCCCTTCGCAGACTAGGTCATGGGCGATGCTGTCAGCACTCGGTAGCGGCGCAGTCAAATCTGTCCGCGTCAGCACATACGAGCGCGGACACTGCCCGTGCAGATCGCAGGACATGTGCTGTGCCAGCTGCCAAAGATCTGAGCAAAATTAGCCTGCCGTTTTCCATAGCAGCGGTCGATCCGCACCTGCTTGGCTCACAGAACGCCGTGAAGGGTACAAGTGCAATAGCAAGGTTTGGAGTGCTTCATGCACGAGCGAGAGCCGGAGGCGTAGCAGATGGACACTCGACGTCTTGGGAAGCCACTGTCCGCTTCGTCGTTTGTGAGATCGTTGATTGGGCTTGGGCTCAGTCTCAAGGCCTCAAGAAGGGCCAGTCACTGATGGACGGATACGTCAGAGGTCGACAGTGCCGAATGACACACTCTCACAAGACGGGTCTACATACCTTGCCCTGCCAGAATTCGATGATTTGTCCCAGCAGCATCAATCAGACAGCCGCAGCCATACCACAAAAGACGCCGCATTGTGCATCAAATGTGCAAGGTTACATAATTCGCTCGCCCTCCGGCGGTGCACTGGGCATGCGACACAAAATACATGATCAGTACAATGCAATGTACACGAAACGAGGAGCAAACGACCGACCAACTACAAACGCCCTTGGTCCGGACGATCCCAGTAATCCGGATCTCCTCCGAAATCATCGGGTCCTCAGGCCCCATCGACGACGCGCCCTTCCTCCACGGACCACCACCCTCCTCGCACGTTCCTGATTCTCACGCACCATCAACGTTAACAGCCTCGTCCCACCTCCGAGGCTGTGTTGCCGTCCTCGTACTATCACGCGATATCGCGCTGCCAGCAGACGTGGTCGATACAGCGCTTGCGCTGACCCTGCTCGCCAGTGCCACAGAAGCGTGCATGCTGTGGAGGCGCACGGCCGAGTGGATATCATACCCAGCATGCACAGGCGAAGCACCCTCAGCGACGTGGACTGTGCCACTGTCAGCAACGGGTCCGACGCCTGCTGCCATGCCACCCCGAGGAGTAGCCACGACGCCTGCTTTCATGCGGCCCCGGGCAGCTTTCCCGAGTGCTGCAAGTGGTCCGAGGTCTGGCTCCGCATCGCCTCGGCTGAGGCTAGACGAAGCGCTCATGGCTGACAGAGACGCATATGGTACCACCGGGGTGCTGCGCTCGCTCGCAGGGGCGGAGGGGAAATAGCCACGCTGAGTAGAACCGAGGAGGGGAGGTGTGCTCGGGTAGGCATGGACATGTGCGTCCGGGTCAGGTGAGAAGGTGAGAGGATGTGCGTCCGAGGCCCTCGGGAAGACCACCGGGTCCGTATGGTCGATGAGCGGACGCGTGTCCGGGAAGTGCACCATCTCTGCTCGAGGCGAACAAGGTCGATCAGTCTGATTCACACAGCCGAGAGACGACGTACCTTCGTCTTTCACGACGCTCGCTCGGCCACGCGGCTTTCGTCTTCTCCACCACAAGAAGTACACGCACAGCCCCGCTACAAGCAGCACGACCACGCCCGCCACCGATGCGCCTACTATGGTGGCCACAGGGACCCCACTCCGCGACGTCTCCACTAATCCTGTTACGCTGGGACTGTTCGCACCCGTCTCTCGTACGGTCAGATTCCTCGTGATACTTGCGCCTGCTAAGATGCAAGAGGGAGCGTGTGAGGGATAGAGATGAAGTCAATCAGAGAAAGCGACACAGACACGCAAAGGCAGAACGTGCCTTCAAATTGCAGCGCGATCGAGGTCGTGTACCTGATCGTGTCTCTGCACACGTCGTCCGAGCGACAACCCATCGAGTCGCATCCGTTGCTGACGATGTGTCTCGAGTCCGCCAGTGAGCGCGCCATCGGAGAAGGTAAGGGAGGAAGTGCACGTCGCGTGGGCCAACATACTTACCCGAACGCACGACTCCCGGGCGAGGCATCATCATAGCTCTGACATCATCGGTATTGCATCCCGAAAGAGCGCGACGCTGCAAAGTCAGTAGGCGACCACGGAACGCGTCGAGCGGCCCGCGGCGATGACAGAATGCATATGTGAGACCACTCACCGATCACAAAGGACGCGGTAGCCAGGCGTAGCGTCTAGTGTAGGGGACGCCGGACCCGGATCGCCTGCAGATCTGACATTGTGAGCGCGACAAACGACGACGATGGAGTGGATAGCTAGAGAAGCGCAATACGACGATACATCGGGAAGGGGGAATGACTAGATGGGAATACGCTGAAATGCTGGTGTATACTTCTCGGTTCTCGGCATGGGGATANTTGGACGATGATCTCGATGTCCCGCAACTGCAGCGTCATCAGTTAACGACGCGTTCAGTATTTGGGCGTAATATTATGGAAGCCTCCCGTGTATCGCAACCGTGACACTCACCTTCGCGAAATAGAAGTCACGCTCCTTCTCCAACCCCTCCAGGTGCACGTTCATCTCCCGCAACTGCGCTGTGAGATTCTGCACGGCCTCGTTGGGTTGCGCGGAAGCAGAGCGGTGGCCGGTGACTGGTGTACGGCCGCCTGCTCGAGACGCACCGCCACCGAGACCACCAGTGCGAGAGCCTGAGGGCGCAAGCGGCGCGATCGTTGCAGGAGTGTCCGCGGGGGCTCCGCGGCGGCGGGCGACGGGATCGTATGGGTGACCGCCGTAGTTGGTGTCCCAGAAGCGTTTGATCCACTGCAGGAACTCAAGGTTGTCCCTGCGCGATAACGGGTAAGGACACCAGATTCAAACCACCACGGAACGGAGACAACGTACTGCATCTTGCACTTCACGAGCTTCTCTACAGGAATCGGCTGTAATATGTTAGAAACGAGATTATGTGCGTGGGGATAGAAAGTCAGAGCCAACCAGGGCATCTGTCCGGCGGACAGCACGCCTGTAGCGCTCATGCCTCTGCCTGTAACGCATGTGCGCGTAGCTCCCGCGGGGAACCGTGTTTTGGTCACAGAAGGAATACGGCAAACTCAACGACGGCGCCCGCCCTCCGCTGGTCGTGAACCTGCTACAGGCCGCCCTCGGAGAGCTCTGCTATCCTCTCACCGCGCATACCGAGATCACCATCATTGACTCTCGATGCGACACCATTTGGGGTGAAAGGCTGAGATATCGGCGGCCCGACCACTTGGATCTCGGCCGTTTTGGGGCGAAATCTCCGCCGGAGTCCTCCATAACCCGTCGTACGCACTCTCTGGTTGCAGCCTATGTCAATAAACCCATATCCCCCCCTCTGCTAGCGCTTTCGAGAGTCTCGTATTCGCCGCTAAGACGAGCGGGGAGTGGGTAATTTCGTGCGCTCATAGAAGAGGCGCAGGGGCAGCCTCCGCGGTCTGATGGCTGCGTCCTCTCGTCCGCCATACGAACTTCCCAGTCGTGGAAACATTCTCGATGGGGATTACACACCTTCTCAACCTTGTGCTGACGGAAGACGTTCTGGAGAATCTTGAAGTTGGCGATGAACTCGTACTCGTGCTTCGCGTTCATCTTCACGCGAGCCATCGGGATGTCACCTGTCCATAACCACAGTGCCCTGCCGCGGTGAGCAAACCACCCTACGAAGAAGAACAATGCTGGGGCAGTCAAAGATGACGATTCGAGGACGGTGCTGGAGAACGGTTCGAGACTCGATTATCTTCAACCCAAGAAGCGTTGGTGATGCGACTCCGAAGTCGCAATGCGTCTCCATTGCGACCATGACCTTTTCGCTTCGCGTCCCTTGCACGAATCGACGAGGTCGAACCGACTGGCGAACCCTCCGGAGTCGGACAGAGTCATTGACTCACAGTCCTTCCTCGTCCAATTCTGGTCCCCAAATCGCCCCTCGAGCCGTCTTCAGAACCGTCCTCCAACCGTGCACTTCGACTGCCCGTAATTTGAAGGTACTGACCGAAGATCGAGTCCATAACCTGGCAGTACGCGCCACCCGTCCCGCACTGCTCGACTTTCGTGTAGTTGATTTGCAGCAGCCGGTTGAGCCACTGCAGAAGCTCCATGCGAGACTCTCCCATCTTGAAGACGCGTCGAAGAAAAAGAGATAAAAGCGTAGAGAGAGAGGATCGTGGACGATGAGAGTCAAGAGCAAGCCTGTCCCGTCAGATTTGGACGCGTTCATCGGGCGCCGGCGTCCTGAATGGACAGCGGACGGTGACGTCGTGCGTCGGGGTGGCGGTGCGGTGGGCGAGAGCTGCTCGCCGCTCTTTGCTCTTTGCCTGTCTCTCGCTGTCTCTCCCTGCGCTGCTTGTATGCGTCTGTTTGCGCTCTCTGCTCGTCGCTCCACGGCTGCTCAGGACGTCGCTCCGCATCCACGCTGCCGTCCTTGCACCTCAGTGTTTTCACCGTGCGGAGTGTGCTACGCCGGAGGGTCGCGCGCACAAGACGCACACAGGTGCGTTCTTGCCATGGACCTCTGTCCTCGTGTTGTCTCCCCTCCAAGCCCGCCATGCAACCTCGCCACCTTCGATGCACCATGCTCCCTCCCTCTCTCGCCCGTCTTCGCCGCTCTGTTGCTGCCTAGCACTCTCAAGACGTGCTTCAGGACCCAAGACGCATCCCGCTCGTCCGCGTCAAGGCTCGCATTGTGCTGGTAAGTATATACACCATGTAACTGTGTAGACGAATACATATCACTCTCTATGTGACATCGAAGACCCCGCGCCCCGACTGGACCTCCCTCCCATTCGCCTTTCAAGCTCAAGTCTTCAGACCCACCTAAGCCCGCTTCTCCGTGCCCACTCCGCTCAGCCATACTGAGCGCAACGTACGTCCGCCGAGTTTTCCATCGTTGTGCTTGCCCGCAGAATGTGGTACTAGGTATGTACGACCTGCCTCCGTCCCTTCTCTGCACGCCCTTCGCTGGTTCTCTTTCGCGCGACTGCATGCTTGCCTTACGCGATTCTATCAGCGCCGTCTCTCTCGTCTTTGCAGGTACGTTACCATGTGGACTGTTACACTTGCTTTCAATTGATATACTACGCTATGACATGCGTGCTTCCATTAGTGCTACACTACGACCCCGCGCGCGCTGTTCAACCTCCCTCAGCACCTCAGTCCGACGCCCTCGTCTCCCTCGCTTCTCGCACGCTCTCATCGTAGCAGCGTGTCCACGCCGGTCACCTGCCCAACGCCCTCCACGCGACACGCCGGTCTGGAAGCCTCGCTCGCTGCATATGTGGTCTAGCGGGCACAGTACGCGAACCCGCCCTTTGCAAGGTATGTCGCACGAACATCGCGCTCGAGACACCGATGCCCGAAGCGTGCTAACTCGAATCCAGCGCGGGCTTGCTCGTCGCGCCATGGCCGACGTGTCTACACTACTACGGCCTCATCAAACTCAAGCAGCGCGACCATGAACTCAACAGGCACGATCTCGGGAGGTCAGCGGAGGCACTCGCGTTGCGGCGCGTCGGTCCTGGCACCATGTCATGACTGATCGTCGTCAGTGCACCGGGAGTCGTTGGCGACGCATCAGAACGGGACCACGGCCGGCACTCACGCCTGCTCGAAACCCCGGGACTCGTGTCCACCATGCCCTGTACCAAGTAGCCGCGTTCGTCAGCCGCTTGCGCGTGCGAGATCAACGCGAGCACTTACAGTACTCGCCCTGCGCAGGCAGAATCGTGCTGCCCTGGCCCTGTACCAAGGGGACGCGATCGTCAGCGGCACCCAGTTTCGAGATGCAACTGAGTACTCACTCGCTGTCAGCGGGCGTGCTTGCACATCGCACCTCTGGACGGTCGAAGGGACGATCCTGAGCGTCGTTCCGAATGCGCTGCCGGGCCTGGACGTCGACGGTGAGCTCAGACGTTATGAGGTGAGTGCAGATACACGTACCGCGCGGGTCATGAGTCAGATCTGAGACGACAAGGCTGTCGCGGGGCACCAGTTCAGCGGATGCCGAACACGTACCGATACCAGTGCGTGCTCACCATGCAGGACGGCAAGACCACGGTGGGCCGCATCGTCGCAAGCATCCCAGCCTCAGGTCGCCGGCATCCCGAGACTGGCTGGGTCTGTCATCAGCAGCATACAAGTGCGACGTCGAGGTGAGTACTCACGCGCTTCAGAGAGCTGCGGAGGCGGTATGCTTACACATCCGTCCGCGCTACGTCGTCCAGGATGCAAAGGCTGGTCTATAAGTCGACGGTGAGCACGGTATCCGCGAGGTTCGTGTGTACACACGTACCAAGTGACTCGCGTCGCTTCCAAGGCATGTCCTGTCGGCTACAACGAGTCATGAAGGTGAGCAACGACATCGTGAGTCTAGTGCGAGTGCTCACCGTGCAACAGTCGACCCGCTGTGCGCGGTGTCGTCCCGTCGCTGGGACACGCAGCGCAACGGCAGGACGAGGGCGAGAGAACATGGGCAAGTACTATGCGAAGGCGCGCCCGCTGTGCCTGCCACTTATACCCCCCACCTTCAGGGTAGGCCCGGCGTCGGGATCGCCGTCGTGCGCCTGGCGAGTCCCCGAACGACCGCTAGCTGCGTGATGTGCCGACTTGGTACAGGACCCAGTCACACGCACCCTTCACGACCGGCGCGGTACGCGGCACTTGCGACGCGGCCTCAATTCCGCCCTCACGGTACCCCGCCGGGAGCCGCTCCTCTCGGACGCCTCGCCTCGCATCGCATCGAGATAGAGTCTGAGAGGCGGGGTAAGGGTTTGCGTCGTGCGGCACGCCACGTACGGTCTGTCCGGCCAAGGGGAAGTCCACATCGCAGTCCTCCGCTGTCCTCGACCTCCGCAGAACACGATCCCGCATGGAGCCTGGTGCGTACCAAGTAGAGTACACGCAGGAGAGTGAGACTGTGAGATCAGCGAGCCCGCGACGGGGCACGTCCGTCCGAGGGCTCGGGTGCGCAAGGTGCGTGTGCCGGACCCGGGACTTCTGGACCCTGGTGCGCCTTCGTTGCGCTGCTGACCCTGCGTTGCGCTAGCTTCATGGGGCAGTCGGTCGCTCTCACGTAGGCCGCCGTGCACGCGCCGGCTCTTTCGTTTCACGTTCCCGAGCTCAGCAGGAGATGGAGAGACGAGGGGTGACTTGCGCAGCGCGCTGCACGCTGCATGCTGCGGTTTCGCCATCCGGGCCTCGAGAAGTCGTCCGCGGTGCCACTCGAGGTTCGAGTCTTGCCGGGCACCACTGGTTGGCAGTGAGGAGACGTCCCGCTTGCGACTGAGGGCTGAGACCGTCGGGAGTCCGAGAGAGGGCTCGGGTCCCGGGTCCGCAAGGTGTGTGTGCCGGCACTTCTAGTGCGCCCTCGTCGCGATGCTGACCCTGCATTACACTAGTTTCAACGAGCAGACATGCGCTCTCACGTCGGCGGCCGTGCAAGCGACGATGCGGCCGTCTCACATCTGAAGCTCAGCATGATCTACCCGCACGCCAATCTGCCCTTGGGCACTACTTACTACTCCTGCTGCGACGAGCAGGCGAATGGCTCCCGAGGTACTGAGCGGTCTTGGCCTTTGATGCGACGTTTGATGGGTTGTATCCAGGAGAGAATCACAGCGGCCAGGCCCTGATTCGTCGGTGTAAGTACATGAGTAGTACATGAGTTCATGGTGGCCGGATAGACTTCAGGTAGCATCTTCCTGTAAGTAGCTATCGCCTTGCTAGATGAACATCCAAGTTTGCTTCTCCTCCACACGTGTGATGAATCCGACAGCCTCGTTCTCGAAGGATTGAATCCCTTGGTGCATCAAGTCCGCATGATGAGTACCCAGTGCTTACTGTGTTCCTGTCAGCTGTTTCGAGATGGATCTTGCAAACTATTGCCAGGCTGCTTTGAGTTAATGAGCTGCTGATCGGTTGCTGCTGGTGGGAAGATGTCAGACGTAAGTAAGCTTGAGGCTGCAAGTGCTAGTGTGGTTAAGCGAGGTTGCATCGCCACGGAACCTCGGCGATCCGACTTGCGCGAAACCCGAACGTGCTACTAGTGATTTTCAGAGGGTCTCAGAGGTCTACACGAGGCCGTGACCCTGAATTATGTATTGCAGAGTGGAATGAGAACAGTGTTCTGATTGCAGATAGAGACTTGAATCGCACTAGCAGTGAGCACAGACGGACATCAAATCACTTTGACAACGAGACTAGTATTGCATTGATATTCTCACATACACAACATGTATCATGTAAGTATGTTCTACTCGATGCCTGAGACGTCAACTTCTCCTGCCTCATGCCTGAAAGCAGCGACGCTGTTCAGCGCGGTTCGAGTTCACAGTAACCGCGGAAGCGAAGCACGGAAGCCCTGCCTCCCAGACGCAGACACAGCCGTCGCAGACGCACTATGTAATTCCACAATGGGAAACTAATCAGCGCTGAATGCCGAGAAGCGAAGGAAGCGAGGACGCACCCACCTGGACATGGAACTCATCAAGCACCAATATTGTACTCGGAGTTGACAGCCCGAGTCTGCCCACACTAGCGAGCTCACCGATCAGCGGCGGCGTGCGACGTTTGTGCGCGACAATGCCGGCACTCGCAGACCTGTTGCGAGCGGACCATCACGTCACTGAACTGAGGGTTTGTATGGCCTGTCCCATGTGCCAGCGCGATGTCTTCGACCTTGAGCAGGGCACTGCTGCACTCACTATTACAAATGTGTCGGTGAGAGATCACGCAGAAGTCGACGCTGTACCAAGCTCGGACTTGAGGACTAAAGGCAGCCATGCTCACCGCCGTGCTGATGAGCTCGACTGTCGAAATGTGATAGGCTCGCTCTAGTGGGAAACCTGGAGACGCTATGCGCTGGACCCAACGGCTCGGAGCTCAGATCTACTAGTGCTGTTAGTGTCGAGATCAAGGAGGATCAAGGAGCAGATTGAGAACGTACCGGGGACTTGGAAGCGAGAGCACCGTGCACATAGCAACACAAGCACTAGTGTGCCCTGGCGTTCCCTTGTGTTCGCGCGGATATTGCGCAGAGATCGCTCGGCGTGAGATTCGTGTCCACCCGCAAGCGGGCAGAACATCGGCAAGGTATGCACTTACTTATGGATGAGTCTGCGGCGTTGAACAAGTCTCTCCTCGCCGCCTTTGCCCTTGACTCTCTCGACTCCAGGCTCGACCCTCGTGCTCCTACTCTCCCAACTGCCTGCATAGTCGACGCACCTTTGATCCTGCTCGAGTCTTCATCCCGGCATCTCGCCGTCATGGCCGGCTTCCGCAATGTGGGCGACACCATCCGCGCCGACTATGCTCGGATGGAGGTCAAGCTCCGCGGCGAGCTGCGGAAGGAGATGAACGCAGAGTTATGTGAGTACTCATTCCTCTCGAGCACAGCGAGAGCACTCACCTAGCCTCCCGCAGCCTGCCTCTCCGGCCACGGTCATGCAAAGATGCGCTGGACCGTGAAGAAGTACTACTTGTACGTCTTCAAGCGGTACCGCATCGAGCTCAGAGGCTGGCCGCGCGACATCCCCTTCATGAACCTCAGTGCGATCACCGGCCTCGCCCGCATCAAGCGGCTCTCGAAGCGTTGGAAGGTGGGCAAGATGCACTTTGCGCCCGTCTCCACCGCGGCACTCGAGGCGGCGCAGGAAAACCCCATCAGCTGTGCGCCCGGCCCGCTGAACAATGGCATCGCCATGGACCTCGGCCGGAGCGACATCAAGAAGCGTCGTGCTCCGACGAAGGACGGTCGTCTGCCGCGGTACGTGCGCAACGGGCCGAAATCTGCGCGATTGGTCACGGCGGCGGCGGAGGCGAGGGCAGAGCGGGAGATGGCAGAGGAGCGGGCAGCTATGGAGCTCGAGGAGGACCCAATCACCCCGTTCAGCGACGACGAGGACGGGCCGTACATGATGTTGGTTCCGCCGCCTATCCGTTCGCAGGTGAAGCGTCTTTGTTTCGGTTGACATAGCTATCTGTTCGGAGTTCAGGACTTCCCCATTAATGTATATCTGTATATTCTTTACTCACTGTATAGCTGTCGGTCGTAGTTGAGCTCCGGGGCCGCCGTTGGCGAGCGTTGCCAGCAGTACTTGGTGGCGGTGAGAGACAACCTGTTAGTCCAAATGCGGCAACTCATCTTCGCAAAGATGAGCGCTTGCGAACTTGGTACCGAACCATCACGACCGCGCTCAAGACGTCCTCCTATTTGTCACCCGCATCTGAGACGCGGCGAATCTAGGTCTTGAATGGAGCAATCTCGACACTAGACGTGCTCGGCTACGGTCGGCTATGTGAAGCTCACCGACAACCTTGCAGATGCACAAGACAACACCGCTGTCGACTTGGTACCGAGCCGGTCCCAAGCCCGGTACCGGTTGCACGGGCAGCCAAGCAGGGCGCCGTCTACAGGGCGCTTTAGCAGGTGAGCCAGTTGATTGATTTTTGGTGGACGATGCGTGCACGGTGCGCAGCGTACCGGGCAAGGATGGGAGGCCGTTGCAGCTCTGCCTCAAGGCTCAGGCTGCTTCGTGTCCTCCCATCTCGCCCAGTAAGAAGCTGGGTGAGCGGCTCAGGGAGATGCTCAGCACTACCTGCAGCTAGCGGGATCTACCACGGCCACGGGACACGCAGGCGGCAGACGGCATTGCGGCTCCTGCCGGAGGTTACCATGGAGGTGCGTGGGACGGGGCACGAACTCTCAGCGCCGATGATTCGGCGCTGAGATGCTCTCCTCTCGATACGCGCAATTGATGAGCCTATAATGAGCCATCTCACATGTCTCTTCGCCCTTCACCCCCGCTTCTCTCCTCATACTTCTCTTCTCCTCCGTCGGCGCCGGGCTCGTGCTCGAGAACGCGAGCTGACGGCGACTCTCTCGCACTCCCGCTCTCGACAGCTTGGTACCTCGAAGTCGCTACTGCTGAGGCTAGGTCATACGGCGGGGGATTTTGGGCGACTAGTCACGCAACCTGGTACGTCTATCTCATTTTACGGTATACTGGGTATCGTCTCATCACCCTATGCGCAGATGCCTCTGAAAGTCGTCGAGTACATCCCTGGAGTTCCGGCACCTTGAGAATGAGACATGGTACGTCAGAGACTCGTGAATAGCGCTTGGTACGCACCTCCTCCTTCTTGGTACAGACCTGTGCTGCGCGGTGCGTTGTACATCGGAGGCCGTGCGGCGGCAGTCGTTTCAGTCGTTCCCTGTTCGGTCGCGCCCGCAGCATTTCGCCGCGCCCTGGTACGTCTCAGATCAACGTTTTGAGCTCGCTGATGGTCTGCAAGTTACGCACAAAGACGGAGACTCGCCGGGAGGCTCTCGGGGCACATCGGGTACCTGGTACGTTGCAGAGATGCGTCGCGGTGCGAGCTTGGTACGCCGGTCGGCCTCCGTGTGCATGGCACATACGTCGAGCTCTTCTGAAGCCTCCGCAGGACGCTCTCCGGCCAATACGTGTCCGGCGCGACCACTTGGTACGCACCTCATCTCTGTGGGGCTCCCGGCACGGTATTGACGGCGGACTCCAGTGAAGGAATGCGTCGCAGGGACAGACGGCGCGGCCAGCGCACGCTAGTCTCCTGCGATGCATTCCTTCACTTCTGACCATTTGGACAGGCTCTTGGTGGCGCCACAGGGAAGGACAGCGCAATCTGGCGGCCGCTCCTCGGAGAGGAAGCAAGCAGACGGTCGCAGGATGGGGAGAGCGGTATATTAGATAGTGTAGCTACTTGACATGTACAGTACCTATGTACTAGGTAGCCTTTGCGAATACACGGCTTTCGACCCCTCCTACTGCGTGATCACCCACCTACTATTACTTACACGCATTCAATGCCCAGAGACGCCCCATAATGTGCCTGCGTCCTACTGTTACTTACACGCCATCCAGTGCCCCTTCTTCCTCGCTCTGTTTGGTACCTTCCGTGCGCACTTGGCGTCACCAGCACGGGCGTCTCCCGGGGACGCGAACTTGTCCTCGTACTATCACGCGATACCGCGCTGCCGGCAGACGTTGTGCTCGCACTGACCCTGCTCGCCAGTGCCACAGAAGCGTGCATGCTGTGGAGGCGCACGGCCGAGTGGATATCATACCCAGCATGCACAGGCGAAGCACCCTCAGCGACGTGGACTGTGCCACTGTCAGCAACGGGTCCGACGCCTGCACCCATGCGATCCCGGGGAGCGTCCACAACGCCTGCTTTCATGCGACCCCGGGCAGCTTCCCCGAGTGCTGCAAGTGGTCCGAGGTCGGGCTCCGCATCGCCTCGGCTGAGGCTAGACGAAGCGCTCATGGCTGACAGAGACGCAGATGGTACCACCGGGGTGCTGCGCTCGCTCGCAGGGGCGGAGGGGAAATAGCCACGTTGAGTAGAACCGAGGAGGGGAGGTGTGTTCGGGTTGTCCGGGTCAGGTGAGAAGGTGAGAGGATGTGCGTCCGAGGCCCTCGGGAAGACCACCGGGTCCGTGTGGTCGATGAGCGGACGCGTGTCCGGGAAGTGCACCATCTCTGCTCGAGGCGAAGAAGGTCAATCAGTCTGATTCACACAGCCGAGGGACGACTTACCTTCGTCTTTCACGACGCTCGCCCGCCCACGCGGCTTTCGTCTCCTCTACCACAAGAAGTACACGCACAGCCCCGCTACAAGCAGCACGACCGCGCCCGCCACCGATGCGCCTACTATGGCGGCCACAGGGACCCCACTCCGCGACGTCTCCACTAATCCTGTTACGCTGGGACTGTTCGCACCCGTCTCTCGTACGGTCAGATTCCTCGTGATGCTTGCGCCTTTTAATGTGCCAGAGGGGTATGAGGGATAGAGATGAAGTCAATCAGAGGAAGCGACACAGACGTGCAGGAGCAGAACATGCCTTTAAATTGCAGCGCGATCGAAATCGTGTACCTGATCGTGTCTTTGCACCCATCGTCCGAGCCCCAACCCGTCGAGTCGCATCCGTTGCTGACGATGTGTCTTGAGTCCGCCAGTGAGTGCGCCATCGGAGAAGGTAAGGGAGGAAGTGCACGTCGCGTGGGCCGACATACTTACGCGAACGCACGACTCCCGGGCGAGGCCTCATCATAGCTCTGACATCATCGGTATGGGATCCCGAACGAGCGCGACGCTGCAAAGTCAGTAGGCGACCACGGAACGCGTCGAGCGGCCCGCGGCGATGACAGAATGCATATGTAAGACCACTCACCGATCACAAAGGACCCGGTAGCCAGGCGTCGCGTCTAGTGTAGGGGACACCGGACCCGGATCACCTGCAGATCTGACATTGTGAGCGCGACAAACGACGACGATGGAGTGGATAGCTAGAGAAGCGCAATACGACGATACATCGGAAAGGGGGAATGACTAGATGGGAATACGCTGAAATGCTGGTGTATACTTCTCGGTGCTCGGCATAGGGATATGAATGGATATCTCAGAATGTCTCCTCCTCGTCGACTGCTCCCTCGGGCACCTCGAAGCCCTCCTGTGAAGCAAGAAAGAGGATATCAGAAAGATAGGAACGAAGGAGCAGAATAGTGGACGCACCTCCGTCGAGTACAGGATCTTCTGGATCTCGCGGAGCACGGGGTCGTCCTGCTCTTCTGCTTGCAGCGTCTCGAGCTGCTGCTGCACAATGATCTCGATGTCCCGCAACTGCAGCGTCATCAGTTAACGACGCGTTCAGTATTTGGGCGTGCGATCATGGAAGCCTCCCGTGTATCGCAACCGTGACACTCACCTTCGCGAAATAGAAGTCACGCTCCTTCTCCAACCCCTCCAGGTGCACGTTCATCTCCCGCAACTGCGCTGTGAGATTCTGCACGGCCTCGTTGGGTTGCGCGGAAGCAGAGCGGTGGCCTGTCACTGGTGTGCGGCCGCCTGCTCGAGACGCACCGCCGCCGAGACCACCAGTGCGCGAGCCGGACGGAGCAAGTGGAGCAATTGTCGCAGGAGTGTCCGCGGGGGCTCCGCGGCGGCGGGCGACGGGATCATATGGGTGACCGCCGTAGTTGGTGTCCCAGAAGCGTTTGATCCACTGGAGGAACTCAAGGTTGTCCCTGCGCGATAACGGGTAAGTATACGCGATATGAACCACCACGAAACGAATACACGTACTGCATCTTGCACTTCACGAGCTTCTCTACAGGAATGGGCTGAAATATGTCAGAAAAGGAATCATATATAGAGTGGGAATAGGAAGTCAGATCCACTAGGACATCTCGCACTGCGCCCGCCGCCCGCCTCGACGGTCGTCGCTGCCAGCATCACAGCGCTATGTCCACCATCGAGAACAGTGTGCTGCTCCCTATGTCGATACACCCATATACCCCCCTTTTTGCTAGCGCTCTCGCGAGTCTCGGATTCGCCGTTAAGGCGCGCGCCGCGGGAGGGAGGAGGGGGGGGGAAGCATAGCCAATGCACGAAGGACAATAATGGGCACCGACCAACGCTATTTGTGCCAGCCCGCACACTTGCGCTGACGACGTTCACGAACCAGAATGCTAGTGGCATCGATGATCGGGTAGCAGCGTGTCCTGCGTCGGGGTACTCTTATGGCTCGTCCTCTTGTCCTACGGACAAACTTCCTAGTCGCGGAGACATTCTCAATGGGGATTACACACCTTCTCAACCTTGTGCTGACGGAAGACGTTCTGGAGAATCTTGAAGTTGGCGATGAACTCGTACTCGTGCTTCGCGTTCATCTTCACGCGAGCCATCGGGATGTCGCCTGTCCATGTCCACCGCGCACTGGCGTGGTAAGTAGACCACCCCCTGGTCGAACAACTGGACATGACTGACCGAAGATCGAGTTCATAACCTGGAAGTACGCGCCACCAGTCCCGCACTGCTCGACTTTCGTGTAGTTGATTTGCAGCAGCCGGTTGAGCCACTGCAGAAGCTGCATGCGAGACTGTCCATCTTGAAGACGCGTCGAAGAAACCGATATGAAAGCGTAGAGAGAGTGGATCGTGGACGATGAGAGTCAAGAGCAAGCCTGTTCCGTCAGATTTGGACGCGTTCATCGGGCGCCGGCGTCCTGAATGGACAGCGGACGGTGACGTCGTGCGTCGGGGTGGCGGTGCGGTGGGCGAGAGCTGCTCGCCGCTCTTTGCTCTGTCCCTCGATCTCCCTGCGCTGCTTGTATGCGTCTGTTTGCGCTCTCTCCTCGTCGCTCCACGGCTGCTCAAGACGTCGCTCCGAGACGTTGACACGCATCCACGCTGCCGTCCTTGCACCTCAGTGTTTCCACCGTGCGGAGTGTGCTGCGCCGGAGGGTCGCGCGCACAAGACGCACACAGGTACGTTCTTGCCATGGACCTCTGTCCTCGCGTTGTCTCCCCTCCAAGCCCGCCATGCAACCCCGCGACTTTCGATGCCACCATGCTCCCTCTCTCGCCCGTCTTCGTCGCTCTGTTGCTGCCTAGCACTCTCAAGACGTGCTTCAAGACTCAAGACGCATCCCACTCGTCCGCGTCAAGGCTCGTATTGTGCTGGTAAGTATATACACCATGTAACTATGTAGACGAATACATATCACTCTCGATATGACATTGAAGACCCCGCGCCCGACTTGCCCTCCCTCCCATTCGCCTTTCAAGCTCATGGCTTCGGACCCACCCCAGCCCGCTTCTCCATGCCCACTCCGCTCAGCCATACTGAGCGCAACGTACGTACGTCCGCCGAGTTTTCCATCGTTGTGCTTGCCCGCAGGATGTGGTACTAGGTATGTACGACCTGCCTCCGTCCCTTCTCTGCACGCCCTTCGATGGTTCTCCTTCGCGCGACTGCATGCTTGCTTTCACGCGGTTCTATCAGCGCCGTCTCTCTCGTCTTTGCAGGTACGCCTCCATGTGGACTGTTACTCTTGCTTTCATTGATATTCTACGCTATGACATGCGTGCTTACAGGGCTGCTATACTACGACCCAGCGCGCGCTGTTCAACCTCAGTCAGCACCCCTCGTCTCCCTCGCCTCCCGCCCGCGCTCAACCTAAGTCTGCACCAGCAGCGCGTCCACGGCGGTCAACTACCCAACACCGCCCACGCGACGGGCCGGTCTGCAAGCCTAGCCCACTACATACATGGTTTAGTGGGCACAGTACGCGAACCTGTATGTCGCACGAACATCGCGCTCGAGACACCGATGCCCGACGCGTGCTGACTTAAACCCCAGCGCGGGCTTGCTTGCCGCGCCATGGCCGAGGTGTCTACACTACTACGGGCTCCATCAAACTCAAGCAGCGCGACCATGAACTCAACAGACACGATCTCGGGAGGTCAGCGGAGGCACTCGCGTTGCGGCGCGTCAGTCCTGGCACCATGTCACGACTGATCGTCGTCAGTGCACCGGGAGTCGTCGGCGACGCATCAGAACGGGACCACGGCCGGCACTCGCGCCTGCTCGAAACCGCGGGACTCGCGTCTGCCATGCCCTGTACCAAGCAGCCGTGTTCGTCAGCCGCTTGCGCGTGCAAGATCAACGTGAGCACTTACTCTGTCGCCCTGCGATGCCGCATTCATACTGCCCCGGCCCTGTACCAAGAGGACGCCATCGTCAGCGGCACCCAACTTCGAGATGCAAGTGAGTACTCACTTGCTTTCAGCGGGCGTGCTTGCGTATCGCAGCTCTGGACGCTCGAAGGGACGATCCTGAGCGTCGTTCCGAATGCGCCGCCGGGCCTGGACGTCGACGGTGAGCTCAGACGTTATGAGGTGAGTGCAGATACACGTACCGCGCGGGTCATGACTTGGATCTGAGACGCAACGGCTGTCGCAGTGCACCAGGTCAGCGGATGCCGAACACGTACCGATACCAGTGCGTGCTCACCATGCAGGACGGCAAGACCACGGTGGGCCGCATCGTCGCAAGCATCCCAGCCTCAGGTCGCCGGCGTCCCGAGACTGGCTGGGTCTGTCGTCAGCGGCATACAAGTGCGACGTCGAGGTGAGTGCTTACGTGCTTCAGAGACCTGCAGAGGCGGTATGCTTACACATCCGTCCGCGCTATGTCGTCCAGGATGCAAAGGCTGGTCTATAAGTCGGCGGTGAGCACGATATTCGCGAGGCTCGTGTGGACACACGTACCAAGTGACTCGCGTCGCTTCCAAGGCATGTCGTGTCGGCTGCAACGAGTCATGAAGGTGAGCAAAGACGTCGTGAGTCTAGTGCGAGTGCTCACCGTGCAGAAGTCGACCCGCCGTGCGCGGTGTCGTCCCGTCGCTGGGACACGCAGCGCAACGGCAGGACGAGGGCGAGAGAACATGGGCAAGTACTATGCGAAGGCGCGCCCGCTCTGCCTGCCACTTATACCCCCCATCTTCAGGGTAGGCCCGGCGTCGGGATCGCCGTCGTGCGCCCTGGCGAGTCCCCGAACGACGGCTAGCTGCGTGATGTGCCGACTTGGTACAGGTCCCAGTCACACGCACCCTTCACGACCGGCGCGGCACGCGGCACTTGCGACGCGGCCTCAATTCCGCCCTCACGGTAGCCCGCCGGGAGCCGCTCCTCTCGGACGCATCGCATCGCATCGAGTTGGAGTCTGAGAGGCGGGGTAAGGGTTTGCGTCGTGCGGCACGCGACGGTCTGCCCGGCCAAGGGGAAGTCCACATCGCAGTCCTCCGCTGTCCTCGACCTCCGCAGAACACGATCCCGCATGAAGCCCGGTGCGTACCAAGTAGAGTACACGCAGGAGAGTGAGACTGAGAGCAGCGAGCCCGCGACTGAGCACGTCCGTCCGAGGGCTCGGGTGCGCAAGGTGCGTGAGCCGGACCCGGGACTTCTGGACCCTGGTGCGCCTTCGTTGCGCTGCTGACCCTGCGTTGCGCTAGCTTCATGGGGCAGTCGGTCGCTCTCACGTCGGCCGCCGTGCACGCGACGGCTCTTTCGTTTCACGTTCCCGAGCTCAGCAGGAGATGGAGAGACGAGGGCTGACTTGCACAGCGCGCTGCATGCTGCATGCTGCACGCTGCGGTTTCTCCATCCGGGCCTCGAGGAGTCGTCCGCCTTGCTACTTGAGGTTCGAGTCTTGCCGGGCACCAGTTGGCAGTGAGGAGACGTCCCGCCTGCGACTCAGGGCTGAGACCGCCTCAGAGAAGGCTCGGGTCCCGGGTCCGCAAGGTGCGTGTGCCGGACTTCTAGTGCGCCCTTGTCGCGATGCTGACCCTGCATCGTGCTAGCTTCGACGAGCAGACATGTGCTCTCACGTCGGCGGCCGTGCAAGCGACGATGCGGCCGTCCCACATCTGAAGCTAAGCATGATCTACCTGCACGCCAATCTGCCCTTGGGCACGTACTTACTACTCCTGCTGCGACGAGCAGGCGAATGGCTCCCGAGGTACTGAGCGGTCTTGGCCTTTGATGCGACGTTTGGTGGGTGGGATCCAGGAGAGGATCACGGCAGCCAGGCCTTGATTCGTCGGTGTAAGTACATGAGCACTACTTGGGTTCATGGTGGCCAGATAGACTTCAGGTAGCATCTTCCTGTATGTAGATATCGCCTTGCTAGATGAACATCCAAGTTTGCTTCTCCTCTACACATGTGATGAGTTCGACGGCCTCGTTCCCGAAGGATTGAGTCCCTTGGTGCATCCATGTCCGCATGATGAGTACCCAGTGCTTACTATGTTCCTGTCAGCTGTTTCGAGATCGATCTTGCAAACACTTGCCAGGCTGCTTTGAGTTAATGAGCCGCTGATCGGTTGCTGCTGGTGGGAAGATGTTAGACGTAAGCTTGAGTTGCAAGTGCTAGTGTGGTTAAGCGAGGTTGCATCGCCACGGAACCTCGGTGATCCGACTTGCCTGAAACCCGAATGCGCTACTAGTAATCTTCAGGAGGGTCTCAGAGGTCTACACGAGGCTGTGACCCTGAATTATATATTGCAGAGTGGAATGAGAACAGTGGTCTGATTGCGGATAGAGGCTTGAATCACACTATAGCATTGAGCACAGACAGGCATCAAATCACTTTGAAAATGAGACTGATATGGTATTGATATTCTCACGTACACAACATGTACCAAGTAAGTATGCTCTACTCGATGCCTGAGGTGTCCACTTCTCCTGCCTCATGCCTGAAAGCAGCGACGCTGCTCAGCGCGGTTCGAGTTCACAGTAACCGCGGAAGCGAAGCACGGAAGCCCTGCCTCCCAGACACAGACACAGCCGTCGCAGAAGCACTATGTAATTCCACNACAGACACAGCCGTCGCAGAAGCACTATGTAATTCCACAATGGGAAACTAATCAGCGCCGAATGCCGAGAAGTGAAGGAAGCGAGGACGTACCCACCTGGACATGACACTCATCAAGTATCAATATTGTACTCGGAGTTGACAGCCCGAGTCTACCCACGCTAGTGAGCTCACCGATCAGCGGCGGCGTGCGACGTTTGTGCGCGACAATGCCGGCACTCGCAGACCTGTCACGAGCGGACCATCGCGTCACTGAACTGAGCAGTGTTTGTATGGCCTGCCCCATGTGCCAGCGCGATGTCTTCGACCTTGAGCAGGGCACTGCTGCACTCACTACTCCAGTTGCGTCGGTGAGAGATCACGCAAAAGTCAATGCTGTACTAAGCTCGGACTTGAAGACTAAAGGCGGCCATGCTCACCGCCGTGCCGATGAGCTCGACTCAAATGCGATAGACTCGCGCTAGTGGGGAACCTGGAGACGCTATGCGCTGGACCCAACGGCTCGGAGCTCAGATCTACTAAGTAGCGCTGTTAGCGTCGAGATCAAGGAGCAGATGGAGGACGTACCGGGGACTTGGAAGCGAGAGCACGCTGCACATAGCAACACAAGCACTAGTGTGCCCTGGCGTTCCCTTGTGTTCGCGCGGATATTGCGCAGAGATCGCCCGGCGTGAGACACGTGTCCACCCGCAAGCGGGTAGAACAGCAGCAAGGTACGTACTTACTTATGGGCGAGGCTGCGGCGTTGAACAAGTCTCTCCTCGCCGCCTTCGCCCTTGACTCTCTCGACTCCAGGCTCGACCCTCGTGCTCCTCCTCTCCCAACTGCCTGCATAGTCGACGCACCTTTGATCCTGCTCGAGTCTTCATCCCGGCATCTCGCCGTCATGGCCGGCTTCCGCAATGTGGGCGACACCATCCGCGCCGACTATGCTCGGATGGAGGCCAAGCTCCGCGGCGAGCTGCGGAAGGAGATGAACGCAGAGTTATGTGAGTACTCATCCCTCTCGAGCACAACGCGAGCACTCACCTAGTCTCCCGCAGCCTGCCTTTCTGGCCGCGGTCATGCAAAGATGCGCTGGACCGTGAAGAAGTACTACTTGTACGTCTTCAAGCGGTACCGCATCGAGCTCAGAGGCTGGCCGCGCG